>CABFWB010006269.1:0-20349 GCA_902151455.1 Timema bartmani
TAAGTGCGTATAACCCGAACGGGCAGTAAGACGCGGTGCTAATAATAATAATAATAGTAACTTTAGATAAAAATAGTGACAAAAAGTGAAAAGAAGACAATTTAATTCACACACACATATATATATAAATCAAAAGCATACATAATAATTTCCATATTAGTTTGAAACGTACTTTGATAGCCAATATATTTATTTCTGGACGTCATGGCTGTGGAAATCTTATCGACTTGGAAAAATTATACCACATTGTGAAAAGTTTTACTTTATCTTTTTCATGTCAGAGTTCCATGGTTTTGCCATCCCTGTTCTAGACACTTGATGTTAGGGGAAAAAAACAAAACAAAAAAAACTACACTATTTTAATGAAATGAGCTAAAAACAAGAAATTTCAACATAGGCCTCATTTCAGATCCAAGCGTTTCAAGATAATCAATTAGGGCTTACGTACTACCTTTTTTAAAATCAAAATACTTAATTTGACATACCATTTATGCATTATAATGGTATTCTCATATCTATTAAAACACTGAAAATTATAACAACTTAACATGGTATTATAGAAGTAAACGCGAGTTTTGTACGATTTGCAATTTTTTGACAAAAAAAAAACACCTTTCTGTAGGCCTATTACTACATCACCAATAAAATATTGTTTCAGTAGATACGATCAGTTTAATTTTATAAGCAAAGTAATCTCAACAGTATCCGAAGATCCGTCATCTCGAAATTTGAACATGAACTTTTTTAAATGGAGATAAAAAGTTCAGGCCAAATTCTGCGACGCGCATCACAGATATTCAAGCACTGTTGAGAAAATTGTGTAGAAAATTAAAAATGTATCAACTAGAGACTGGAGCAATATTTTGTTTATTTTGACGAAAATGTGGTTTATTTTCCTAGAACAATTATAAAACATAATAACGCTCTCCTGTTCCTTTTCACTACACCTTAAAAGAAGTTCGACATAAACAGTAACTATGGGCTTGTTTGAATAAAACTGTAATACTCATTAGAATAATTAAAGGCGGGTAGTCCGGACGGGTGGTAAGACGCGGCGGAAAAAAAAAAGGAATGTAGGCCTACGTGCGAGTTATGTCTAAGCTAGGTCAGACAAACAAAGCCCATTACCGATTCTAAAATACCGCCCACTACCGATTCCAAAATACCGATCATTTTACTTTCCCACCACCCCCATAGCCAAGTGCTTAGGTTAGCCAGGTGAAGCATCAAGGTACCTCGGTTTAAAACCAGGCGCGGTGCTAATTTCTTTGTTAGTATAGGTTTGTTTTATAATCCTTATAACATCTTTTTATCAATAAGGTTTAGTGTGTGGTGTATAGACAGCTTTTAAGATTTTTTTAGCACCGTTTCTCAATAACCATTTGGGTTGCACGCCTATGCATTAATTACGCACAGGTGATAAGCATGAAGGTTGAATTTAAAGGATCTGTAACCGCATTCTCGTGGAAGAATAGGTTAAAATCATTTAACACAAACCATCCTTGGTACACCCAACCTGGTTTCGAACACCAATCTCCCCATCATCGGAAGTCCAGAGGCTATTTCTTGTGGGTCGCAAACAATTTTGAAATGTAAACTTTTGTAATTTTATATATATATATTAAATTTGTAACATGAACATTAGAGTTAGGTGGGTCGCAAAAGTTTGTCGTTCTAAACAACTAAACAAATATTTGGAGAGCAGTGCTTTATACCATTCTACCACCGAAGTGGGTGACTGCCTTTATAGAGCGAATAACTCCTCAAAGGACTCTGTTTCAGTTCGTTCCCCTCCTCTACCAAATAATCTGAAATTGAGCCGAGTGTAGTCCACCTTCAAGAACACGAATGTCTGACGTCTAGAAAACATTATTAAATCTACTTTCACAAAATCATAGTCGAGTCATATGATCTGCAACTGTCTTTTTTTTTATTATAGATATTATCAATACCGTTATAAAATAACACCAATAATATAATAAAATGCTATCAATGTCGACCTCAAAATAATATGTTTGTTTTATAGGTGTCCAATTTTAATAGATAGGGAGTTTTAGAAAATACCAACACATTAATTTTTACTCCCAGCATTGATAACATTTTAATATTTTATTGTTATATTACAGGTATTGATAATACATGAATTATCAATACCTGTAATATAACAATAAAATATTAAAATGTTATTATGTGTAGCTCTCAAGTTTGGTTTGTATTTCAAAATCGAGAGCTACAAATCCCATGACTTGTCTAGTAACTCTTCTAACTGTCGAATACGCTTCCTCTTATTATTGGACTGGAGTAACGCAGATAAAAGAACGTCTCTCCAGGGAGAACGATGTAAAACTACACGAATGGTATAATCCGAGAAAGGAGGACTGCAATCAGTAATGATTAGAAGAACCGGGACGGAATACCAAATTCCACCCCCTGCTCACAAAGAAAGGAAGATTTACTTGGGTGGACAAAAAAAAAACCCAACACACTTAAGGCCGGTAGTGAAAAAAAAAGTGCATTATACTAAATTTTAAGTCTAATAATTCGCGGCGGTGAGAAATTTAACCAGGGTTGCCCCTATTTTCTTACCAACAAATTCCCTTATTTTCCCGGTTTTTAGGGGCTTGTTAATGTAGAAGATATGAATCGTAATAACAATAGATTGATCACCACTTTTGCTAGACAGTACCTGTAAAATAACAGTAAAACCATATTTTTTGTTTAAATAAGAAAAGATAATATTTATTAATAAGAAAGATAAAAGTAAAAAGTCTTATATTTAGCAGTCTATTGTATTGCAATTAGGCCTACTCCGCATTTGTTAGTAAAATTACTAATATAAATTATAAGGTTTGCTATTACAATTATTAGCCTTCAACAATAAATGTAATATCAAACGTTCTAATTTACATTAATAATTTTACTGCCAAATGTGGAGAAGATAATGATTGCAATATAATAATAGGCTGCTAAACATATTTTTAAAACTTTTATACTTCTTATACAAACACAAATACAATAGTAAAATTCTAACAATATTTACAGCAAAAAAGTTTGTATTTTATAAAAGCCCCTTCTATAAAAAGTGGACTGTACCAAACGGGGGAAAGGGAGTGGCGGGTCAAATACTATTGTATAAGGTTGTGGCTAATTAGATTTATAAATTATTCTAAAACTAATGACGCACCCTTGTATTTCACCAAAAACCCTTTGATTGCAGTTAAGCTTTACTTTTTCAGATAATTAATGTGACTGCCCATTAAAACTTATGAACGAATCTTAAGACAAGTAAAGTTTAAAAAAATTACAACCGAAAAGTTCCTTTAATAATTAGACTAGACATTAAGAAGCTTAATTAATAGAGGAAGAAGCTTAATATTAATAGAGGGTCCCTTAGGGTGGTTACGTGGTTTAGGTAGTCAGGATTTCAATCTAATTAATTTTTGGTGAACAGAAAGGCCAAGGTTCGAATCCAATAGGAGATGGTTTAATTGTGGTTTTCAAATCCTCTCTCCACGATGATAGTAATAGTAATAGTAATAATAATAATAATAATCTTACATTGAAAGAAAATTTAAACAAAGCAGAATATTCATCTATTGAAATACATATATCATATTGATAATAAAAGTCAACAATTATGTTTCAATTATTAAAAAGAGATACTAAAAAACTGTTGAGGTCATCCATCACGTGAAGAATATTACACTCTATGTTTCTACTGGAGCAATAATAATATTATTTATTTAAAAAAAAAGTTTTTCGATAAAAAGTAATTTAAAAAAAATCATTTACCTTATCTCTCGTCACCTACACCCCTCCCTCCTTTAGAATAAAATATTTATATTACCTTTTAGAAGATAGAAACACTTTTTGCGGCCAACATTGATAAAGAATTACTTTATTGTTATTTAATAGATATTGATAATATCTTCTATCAAAGGAGAAAGCTGAAGATCATATGACTCGACGTATGAATAAATGAAAGTAGACCTAGTAACATTTTGTGTCAGATACAGTGTTGCCAACTGTACGATCTGGATACTACTTTTGATATAATTTCACCACGTGTACAATTCAATTTTAGGATATTTTCTAAAAGTAATATCCTGTGGCCCTGCTATAAAGTAACAAATTTTACATACATTTCTTTTTTTTACATGAAAATCGGTGGGTTTATCAATATAATGCCAGAAAGTAGTATCCTACCGGTAAAAATACAATCCATTTCAGGTCCATGTACTATCGCTAGAGATTATAAAGTTGGCAACACTGGTCAGATATATCAATTTTTAAGAAAATTGGGGTAACGTTCTTGATTCTACTATGGCGTAACTTGTAATACAGGTTGTCCCACTCGCTACCGATCCAGACATTTCTTTAATAATTATAACTTTATCTAATTTATTAATTATAATAAGTATAACGCCACAGTGTGATCGTTTAAGGTAAGTCTGCTAAATTTCAGGGTAAACGGAGTGAATACCAGACGCATAGGAATGACAACTTTTTAAGGAGCGGGTATACGACTGATTGATGCAGATAAGAGTATGGTGGTATGTATGGTGGGCGATATTTTCTGACGGTGACAGGAAGCGATGAACGCTCCATTAAAAAAAATCATTAATAGGTCTTCCTGGTCGAAAATTAAAATCAATGTTCCCCCCCCCCCCCCAACTCATGACACTTGTGAAGAGAGAAGAGAGGAGGGTTTCCACACGTTGCATTGCGGTAACCCTTCATAAACCACACCGCGCACATTTTTTTTTTTAATACGTCGATATGAATTATGGCATACCAGTGTCCGCTGTGATGATTTTCCGATATCGAGTTTCTCCGCACGCCTAGCGCATATATCGCCGTAACAGTCCTACCAGAGATACAAAACAGTTTAAATGTATTTAGACCCACTCCAGTGGTCGAACGGTCTCTAAGCCTCTAAGGAGTCAATCTTGTGTTAGACTAGCCTGCTGAAGACGGGGGTAGATCGTGGTTTAAATCTCGGTCGAGTCTAATGAGGATGTTTTTCCCTAAATGGAATGGTTTAACACTCTCCTTACACACAAATGCGGGTAGATTACTTTTAATAGGCTTTTTTCCTCATCCCTAGCCCATTAGCGTAATTATCATAAATGCTTATAACCTAAACAGATAGTAAGACGCGAGACGTAATTTTATATATTATATACTATTTACCATATAAAGCAGTTCTGGGTCAGATAATTGTTCACAGACAAGAGAGTCTGAAGACATGTAATCAACAGCGAAGTCTATAGAGTGCCGATGACGGGGAGATTGAGGTTCGAATCTGGGTCGGGTGTACTTAGGGTGGTTTTTCCGAACTAGTTTTCCACTCTACCTCCACGCAGATGTGGGTATACTTCCTCTGAATCTAACCTACCTAGTCCCTAAAGCCATTAGCGTAATTAGTACATAAGCGTATTTCCCGAACGGGTAGTAAGACTTGGCGGAATTTGATAACTTTTCTTTCCATCAAGAAAGTTTTTGTTCAAATGCAATTTATGCTCATGTAGGGTTGCCACTATTTTTAGTACAAAAATCTCCTATGTTTTCAAGAAGAAATCCCAATTTTTACAAACACAGTAGTAGAGATAAATGATTTATTTAATTTAAATTACAATTATGAAGTCGTTTAATTGGTGTTTTAGAACAGGATGATTTGATTTTGAGGGGGGAATTTTATGCAGTTTGTTACGCAGCCAAATGTTAAAGGAAAAAACAGTCTTCTATCAACATTTTCCCACCCCTCTTGGTAAAAAAAGGGGGGGTTTGGGAGGAGGGATGGGGGATACTGTAGTTTCCGATATAGCTAACAGTACGCGTAAAGTGTCTTTTATATGAGGTTGGTGGCTAGGGGTGAAGTAGAATTATCTCATCACTTGCAGCTTCTCCGGTTCAGAACGTGCAAGGGTAGGTGGATAGTTACAGGTGCAATTTATAGCCCATAAGGGGGCACCCAGCCCCTTGTTCCCTTATATTTCCCACTCGCCCTTTCTCTCCACCCGCGGCTCTTTGTCATCAACCCCCCCTCCCCCGCCCCACTCTAACCCCATTTCAACGTAGTATGGCGAAACACATTAAATCCACAAGAGCAGATGTTGAGTTATTAAAAAATACAGATATAAACGACATTAAATATCAAACATAAGCACTAAAAATGTATTTAATGCTAGCAAAAATGTGCGAAATAATCAGCGAATGGTTATGTTTTAAATGGATTTTGCCCTCTAGTTTAAATGGAAACTCTGGAACACTCATTCATAATGGGATAAACGTACATTCCCAACTTCATGCACCAAACAAACGTTTTTGGAAATCACAAATAATCTATAAATTATTAATAACTCTAATCGCGACACTAAACATATATATTTTTATGGATCGATAAATATTGGAAAAGAGTTTGATATTAAAATTATACTAGTAAATAGGTTGAATATATATATTTCATTTAACTACTAAAAAAATAATAAAATAATAAAGGCAAGCATCGAACTAATAAATGTAAAAAAAAAACCCCATCAATGTTTATGTATCGAACTAATAAATGTAAAAAAATATCAAGGTTTATACATATCAGAATCCTCTTAGCATGTAAGTTAAGTTTCAGCTACTAACTTTCTAATTCAGATATAAAGAAACTTATATGACTTTTAAAATTTACTAAAACTACTTTTCGTATGTTTTCATGCGTCAAGTCGTGTAATCTGCAGACAAATGTTACTTTCGATAGATGATATATATACCTAAAGAATAACACTATTATTATAGTAAAATAATATCAAAGTTGACCGCAAATAAATTTGCTTGTATTTTCTATAAATTTCTTCCAAACAAAATCCTAATAATGATCTGCTCTTGGATGTATGGATTTGACGTGCATATTATGTTATCTCATATAAATATATAAATTACTTAAGTATTAAGAAAAAAACATTCCCATGTATCTTTCGATATACATAGGTATATACAGAATGTACCGTAGCACGCCCACTTCATCAGTGGACGGTAGGGACAAAAACAATTATATAAAAAATCACATGTGTCCCATTTGGCCTGAATGCAAACCTGCAGTCGTCGTGGCGTAGAATACCGCACGCTTTCAAAAATACATTGCATTGCAATGCTTACATTCAGGCTTAAGGTGGACATTTTGAGCACTTCCTATAGTGTTAAACAGCTCCATATTACTGGAATACGAACATGACTATAACTAGGAAACAAGGTCAAATGGGACACGAGATTTTTTTCATGGTTTTGTGTATCCTGTACACCGCTGATGCGGGTCCCATGAGTTAGGGTAAATTCTGTATGTAGTTTTCACTTAAATGAGATTGCATAAGATAAGGCTAAAATAATGTAATTACATTAATGGGGTAAGACTGACCAAGGTATAATTTAGGATAAACAGCCCTTATCAATACGACCCAGCCGGGATTAAGAGCCTTTCCTATAACCGGTAAGCTAGACTAGCTGATGATATTGACAGTCCACGTGCCCAACAGTGTAGGTCGAAATATACACATTCATAAATTTAACCATCAGAAACGCAAATTATGATTTTAAATATTCTACAAAAAGTAGGACGATGGGTTAGTACGAGGCCCTCAAGTGGTCCTTTGTTAGAGGTATGAGACAAATATATTTAACAAGCGCGAGGGGGTTTTCGGCTTTATCTTTAAGGTTGGAGTGTAGGAGACGCGAGGAAAGGTTAGTGTTTATGTAATTTTTATATCAACATTTTTGTTGGCCAAAATAAATCAAATATTTCTTCTGTACAAACATAAGAGTTTAATTTTATTCACATGGTGATATCAACAGTTGTTGAATATCTGTCACGAGTGTCCTGGAATGTAATAACTTTTTCTCCCCATTTAAAAAGTTTCTCATATAATGCCGCTATGCTATTAACAGATATTCAACAATTGTTGATATCACCACGGGAAGAAAATTAAACTCTTATGTTTCTAATGGAGCAATATTTGGGTTTTTTTGGCCAAAAAAAGATTTGCTATAAAAACTGCAAAAACACTGACCTTTCTCGCGCACCCTACATTCCCACTTTAAGGTCATTCGACAATACAAATTACCAACATTATTTGAGGGTATAACATTTTAACATAGATGGGGTAGGGTAGCTATCATGGACGGAAACGATAGCAGGTAGTAATGTCTCGGCCCATTCAAGCAATACATACCAGATAAGGAAGCTGACGTCCACTTTACCTGGATGTGTCGTTAGATGCCTACCTAGGTCTTGCATATTATGTTCCGCTAGTCGATATTGTCTCTACAATCGGTACAGTCAAAACAAGACATTTTATATACATATTTTCAATTGTCAATTCGTAAAAATTAACGAGTAAAGTTGGATTTAAAAAAATCAAATCCATTCTAAATAACGACATTAGGTACCACAAAGCGAGATAAAATCAAATTGGTAGGATATAAAAAGAACAGTATTTATGTATAGTTAAAAATGATATTTAAATGTACTACTTTTAAAACTGCTTATACATTAAAAATTATTTTTCTTTAACATAGGCCTATTAAAAATATTTAATTGTGTACACCTCATAATGTAGCCCTTTTGTCCTCCAGGACAAAGGCAGGCATACAAAGTTACAAAATAAGGTGAGAATGAATACAGAGTGAGCAGATAGGAATATTAAAACGAATATATTATTAGATAATATATCTGCTCATGTTTCCAAGCAACCATTCTGCATCATTGCGATAAACCAACAAGCATAGAGCAAAAAGAGATGAATCAGCAAATTACTAAACAATATTACCAGGAAGGTGTATTCCACTTAGCTAAAATGAAACAAAATTGAAATCAACAAGTCGGAAATTAATAGATAGCCATAAGTTTTATTTATAAATAAAGGATAAGTAATAAAGAGATAAGCATGGAAAATATATATTAAAAGGGTATATAGATATATATGATTCATTGAAAACAACTCGAATATTTACGTTACAATATTCTTTCTTTTAAATATATAAACGTCAAGTATGTTTAGTCAAAAGTAGAATTGAATAACGTCCAAAATTTATATATATATATATATTGCCATTAGCTGGGAGGACTTGGAATATCCAATAGCATTTCATTCCCTTAGTTTCCCCAAAATACTAACAAGAAAATAGTTTATTTTAAATATAACATTTTCTAAGTCAACAACTTCCCATCATTACGTTTCTATTCCACTAGTTGGGTGGACTTTGAATAGACAGTAACAATTCTCTCCTGAAAAGATTAATATTGATTTAGTACAAAATTTAAAATAATATAAACTTGAGTCAACTAGACTCTTATTTAAGTTTAATTTCCAAAGTATAAAGTATTATTATCACGGTAAAAAAAAATTAAGGCCGAAAATGAATTTTGAAATACAAAAGCCGAAAATTAATTTTAGTTATTACATTTTAAAATATGAAGCTGTGTCCAAGATTGAAATCCTGCCAATAGTGACGTGTCCTCCGATCTCCTGGCGGTATTTATTTGATATATTTTACACAGAGAGGGGGAAGGTAGAGGTTACACAAAAGACAGAAACAAAGAGAAAGGGGGTAGTGTTGAAAGCGGAATATGTGATGAGAAGGCCGTAGAAAGCGATAGAACAGTGATTTAGGCTTCGTGGAACCATATAGCACCGGAAATGTCTTACTTCCCGGCGGCCTTAGTGAACACTCAATGTTGGCCGGGTCAGTTAACTCGCGCATTCATGCTTTACCACGCGTTTACGTAGCCGGTTGTGTGGTGTGGGAGATAGTCAGCTTGGAATGTGCATAGTGAAATGGAGCACGGTGAGTTTAGAACAACATCATATTATTTAAGTTTGGTAGAATATTATTTGTAGTAATTTAGTGTATTTTTTGGAAGTAAAAGTATCTATGAAAAGATGCTACAATAAATATGAATGTTTAGCTATTCTAAATTTCAGCCCCATATATTAATTACTTTACCTTAAAATGGTACACAAAAAGTATAAAATAGAATGTTTGACCCCTCATAGCTCGTGAAATGTGAGGATTGGAAATCAATGAATAACCATTTATTGCTTTAACCACACAATTGTTTGTTTAATTTATTTGAGGTATTTAAAGTGCACTTTCTGAATAGGCTAATTATTTCAGCACACGATTTATAAAATAACTTAAATCTAGAACCATACAACAACCATCCCCCTGCCGTTAATTCATAGATGTGAAAGGGGAAGAAACATTTCATCGATGATAAATTTTTCATCCATGCCAGGAATCGAACCCGGGACCCTCAAATCAGTATACACGCTACCGACTGAGCTAACGTATCAGACCTACATAAATCATATGTATCTATTACTTTAGTTTTCCTATTTATTTATTTATTTTACATTAGATGTTTTTATTTGTGTTTATGAAGTTAACAGCTTTTGTGTCAGCGTATCTTTGAACACAAATAATAATAATAACAATAATAATAAAAATAGCGTCATTATTATCACAAGTGAGAATTAAAATTAACATAAAACCTTTTAGTAACAGAAAAAAAGAGAGCCTTTTTTTTGTTGAGTTTGGAGTTGACGCATTTTTGTGATTCCAGACCATCTGCGCACCCCATTATATCGTTCTTGCTTGAACCGTAAACCAACCCTCACCTGTCAACTACACCCTCGCGTGGACCAGGAGGACGTTTGAGAGGGTCAGTGAAGAGGGGGAGGGGTCAGTTAATTGCTACTAAATTAAGAGGATCCAACGCATAAAGATAATTAAAGATGTCAGTTCAGTCACATTGTGTGATAAAATGATGTGGGGCTACTTTTACTTCTAAAAAACTCAACGCAGTCCAACAGCTCTTGATTTAGCAGGCAGTTTAATTTGGCAAATAGGGCAGCGAAGGAATTTTTTTTATCAATGATAACTGTTTTCTTGAAGAGAGAAATTCACGTTTAAAATAAACTGGGTCGGAATTAAACTAATGCGTTTTATTATTATTATTATTATTATTATCATCATTATAATCATTAAGTTTTATAAGACCGTAGACACAATGAGGTCAATAGGGCCTTAAGCTATATTAAATATGAGTATAATCCAACCGGGCAGTTAGACTGGGCGTTACTTTTTTTTGTGTGAAATCCCCATGGGGAGGAGTAATAATAAATAATTCACATGCCAAAATCTGCAGATGGAAATACTAAAATAAAATAACACATACAATTTCTAAAATGTGTACTAGAAAGTTAAAAATAAATCTCAATATGAGACAAAATCCATTTTAGATACTCAGTGGATTAAAAGTAGGCTATGGTTTGGAGTTGATAAAAATAAACAGGAGGGTGTACACTACATTAAAAAGACTATACAAACATATTAAAATATAGGTACTAAAATTTTTTTAAAGCTGGTTTTAATATAATCCGCCTCAGTGGCGTAGTTGGCTAACGCGCTAGTTTTGTTTTAAGCTTGACTGGCGAGGACGGGGAGATCGAGGTTCGAATCCAGGTCGGGTGAACTTGGGGTGGTTTTTCCTAAATGGTGTTCCATCCTCCCTCCACGCAAATGCGGATTCACTTCCTCTAAATTCAACATTCTCAACTTCTAATCCATTAGCGCAATTGGTACTTAAGCGTACAACTCAAACGGGTAGTAAGACGCGGTGCTAAATAAATAGTCTTAGTATGAGATAATATTCAAGGTAGCCACTCTATCAAACTCTATTTGAATTTAAAATATTCGCCTGGAGTATGAAACTGAGTTTAACAGAGACTACATCCGTACTGTCACAGAACAAAAAACGAACGTCTCCATTAATATCGAGAGCCAGGCGAGTAGGGGCATACTTGCGACCCTCCACCAAAATGTGACACACACCAAGGGGAGCATCTCAAAGCTCACACACAATGGAGGTGGATCCCCCCCCTTTTTTTTCAATAAAAATCCATGGGTCAGAAAAGTATGCCCGACGCGGAATCTTGTCACGACCTCCTCCTCCTCCTCCTAGACTTCAGAATTAGTGCGTTTTGATTGCATATAGCGTTAGAGTGGATTGCCAGTGACGGGGAGGGGAGACCGGGGTTCTAAACCCGATTGGATGTGCTAAGTGTTGCTTTCCAATCTCGCTGCCACAAATACAGGTATCTTTTTTTTCTCCTCAAATTCGAACTTTTCTATCCCTATGCTATTAAACTAATTTAATGTGTGCGTATAAGCCGACGCGGTGGAAAAAAAAACTTTTCTAACTGTAAACAAAATTTCTTTATATCTAAATCGGACCGTATATGGTTGAATGTGAAATGGTAAACAAAAATATGAACAAAACTAAGTACGAGAGTCCAAATTAATCTTTTATTTAGAAAATTTGGACAAAAGAAGTTGGTTCGTTGCTGAACAAAAACATTTAACGGTGTAAAAGAAACTCATGCATTCACTAGAAATGGGGAGAAAATAAAAAATAATAAAAAATGGGGATGTAGAGGAAGATAATTATCACATAAATAATAGACTTGAAAAAGAAAAGAGTTTTCGAAAGCTATTCAGAAATAGTTTCTTTGGTTTGAAATAAACTTTATGAATGAAGGAAACAGAAGAAGTGTTCGCCATTATTACAGGATATAAAGAGCTTTCCAGCTCACAGATCCATTTTCAGGATATTTATTCCAAGTCTAGAACTTTCGCGGCAAACAGAATAGATTTGTGTGTGTGAAGCGGACGATCCAAAGCAATCAAATAAATATGCTGCCTTGTAGAAATAACGGTGTTAAAGCATCCTGCACTGATAATCTGTTGAAGTAAAAATCAGGAAGTGGAAACGGAACCAGAACCGACAACCAAAATGTTCAGTTATTTTTAAGGAACCGGAAGAATAACCCTAAAAATAAATTGATTGAGAATAAGAACCGCGATTTGAATCGATATACTTTAAGCTTCCTAAAGGTTTTTATCGGTTCTTCAAGGTTCTAACTTTGTATAGGCTAACTATTTTTTTATATATAATTGCATTTTGTACCCTTCTTTCTCTAACTTAATTTTATTTTGAAATATTCAATTTTCCCTCTTATATATAAATAACTTTTATTTCTGTACTAAAAAAAAGTTTCTAACTACGAATTTTAAAATGGTAGAATTACTATCAAATAAAACATTGAAATAACCAGAACCTAATAAGAACCGAAAAGAGGAACATTTATTTTTTCTCGAATCGGAACCTTAAAATGTTTGTTTGGAGAGCCGGAACCAAAAGCAGAACCGATTTCCTGGTAAAAATTACTTTACTTTAGTGCGATGCCAGGAGATGTTAATATACTTGCTAAATAGGCTTAAGGCAATTGCCTACTTGAAGGAACATATTCTAACATTGCGGTATTCCTTACGGGGAATGAAGCTCCAAAACCACTTAAACAACCATCAATTTATCTTAAAAATGTCTGTTGGGAGCATATTGAAAACTCGACTTAATTAATTTGTTGGAGGATGGATAGATCGGGGTTTCTAACCATCCGCTTTGATCTCAAAACTGCAAAGTTCTACGTGAAAGGGATTTTTTTTTATAAGGTATTTATTTGACGTGCACTTTCTGAAGCGAATGATTATATCAGACCACGACTTATACACTACAGTCTGGTTTTCATAGGAAGTCCGTTATTTGATAAATGGAAACCCATGTTGCCAAAATGGCGGGAAAAATATTACAACTATTGTATTTACATTCTTAGTGCGTTTAATTAATCATGCAAAGAGTAACTAGACAGTAATTCATAAGGAATTACTATGGGAAGCTCTCGATAAATTTCTAGATTAAATTTTTAGCAAATAAATCAAATAAGAAATATTTCTAGAAAGCCAAATTTTAGCGACTTTCAATCAATATTGGTGGTTGAAGTGGGCTTCCTATAAAATTTAGGGTTTAGTTTAAATATAGAAAAGACACTAAATCTAGCCCCCAGCCATTAATTCATCACTGTGGAATGGGGAAACACACATTTCACCAATGATATTTTTCGGCCATGCCGGAAATCGAACCCGGAGCTTAGTAATCAGATTCGTTACCGACTGAGCTAGGATGACGAACGTAAAACCTTTCACCTTTATTTAAGCGTGAACCATATTTTGGAATAAACCCCTTCTTAAATAACACAGGATTTCTGGATGTCTGGAACGCGTCACCGGTAAGCGGCTCCCTTAAAACACTAGTAATAAACCGTCACTTTTCTATCATCGTTTTTTATAAGCCCTTTTTAACACAATGTGATGGTCAAGCCTCTTACACCTCCGCATTATACTGAATTCTAGAGCCACTTGTACACGCAACGATAGCGAGCAAGCGTTAAACCGGCAATTGCACTTTGTCGCCAAAGTTAGGGAGGTTGCGGTTAGAGTTCCAGCTGGGCTCAACGGGCATAATTTTAAAAGTGTTATTTTGATGTAGATCGTTCATCAAGCCTATTTACGAAAATATTTAAGATTTTTTTTTGGTGTGGTATACAATCTCGATTGATTTTTTTCATTACTAAACACTCGCAACCCGTAGACATCCGGAAAAAGGTATCAGACTCGTGTTGTCTAGTTTGAAAGTGACGGAGAGGTTAGAACCCCAGCCGGGTGTATTGAAATGTTCTTGCCCCTTGAATAGTCTTCCACTATCTGTTCACGAAAAAGCGGTTACACTTTATCTAAACTCTACTTTCTTCCTCCCCACCCCATCAGTGCGGATATTACGGGCGCATATTCAGACGTGGAGCACGAAGAGAGGAAAAGCAATTACTTTGAATAATTATCTCCCATGTTTCATGGTCATCTACACATTTTAATAAAACCAAAAACTTTGTTAATTCTGATCAATGGATGGAAGCTAAGTGCAGTAAAGCAGGGCCCGTTCCCTTTCTAATAAACTAAATGGACTTACTAAAGCCCAAAAAACAAGGAATACTAAAAGCTTTCTATTTACTTTTCACTTGTTGAATCAGTATAAAACCCGTGCAAGTCTATTTCAAAATATCACTACACACTACACAATACACACGTGTATTTTTTTTATCGGCGTGTCTACCAATTACGCTAATGTGTTAGGGATGAGTGAGGTTGAATTTAGAGGAATTATACCCTCATTTCCGTGTAGGGAAAAAGAAAACCATTTAGGAAAAAACCATTCTCAGTTAACTCGAGCGGGATTTGAACCCCGATCTCTCTATCATCGGCAGTATAGTTCAATGAGAAATTGGCTACTTAGACCTTTTCACGCATTCATACGTTGTCATATTGACCCGCTCCGGTAGCCACATGGTCTAACGCGCTACTTTAGCAGTAGGCTTGACTGCCGATGACGGGAAGATTGAGGTTCGAATCTCAGTCGGGTGTAATGAGGGTGGTTTTCTCCTTCCACGACCTCTATATATATTTAGCCTCCCTAATACTTAAAACTACTAACGTAATTAGTACATGAGCGTATAGCCTGAACGGGTAGTAAAACGCTGTGTTAAAAAAATCATATTATCTTCAGTTGGCACGGTTTTTTTTATTATTATTTAGCACCGCGTCCGTTCGGGTTATACACTTAAGCACTAATTACACTAATGGATTAGGAATTGGGACAGTTGAATTTAGAGGAAGTGAACCCACATTTGCGTGGAAAACCATTTAGGAAAAACCACCCCCAGGTTACCCGACCGAGATTCGAACATCGATCTCCCCGTCTAGCTCAACACGACTGGCACCGAGGCGGGTCTTGGCACTGTTGATAGACATTTTCATCATCAATAAAATAACACTAATAAAATAGTAAAATATTATCAATGATCCCTCCCCCCCCCAAAAAAAAATTGTGTAATATACCCTCCCTTAGAAAACTGGATTGTAGCAAGTAGAATAATCTGACCCGTGTTCTTGTGATGCCGGAATGATCGACAATAAGTCTACTAGCATAAATCAAGGGACAAGTACCATTACCGTTAGAACACACGAGATGAGATGCTGAGAAAATGAAGGAGGATCCCCGTTGTGGTTGGTCAGCGAGTGTTTTTACCGCCCCTCTAACCACCCTGTCTGTCCTTCAGTGCTCTCTAATCCATTCCACCCCATCGGATCATCCTCCTCCCCGTCCTTTCTCCTTCGACCCTCAGAAGAGCACAATTTACTCCAGAGAGCGAGAGAGAGCACAAACGAGTTACGGGCAAAAAAAACCGGATGACAAGGATTTTACACCGTTCATCTCTCTGGTTTGTTTTTTGTCTGCCCGGTTGAATGGAGGGCGAGTTGAGGAGGTGTGTGTTTGTGTGAATAATAGATCACATGGAAATAAGGGCTTGGTTTCGAACATAAACTCCATAACCGGAGTCCGTTAGTAAGGAGTATGCCAAGACTTGACTGTCTACAGCGATACAATCGGAAAGTGAATCATAAAAAACCAAAACAAGAAAAATTACAATTTGTGAGCAGAATATTAAATGTACATTGAAACTTAAACACATAGGAGGGCACAATACGTGAAAAAGTTACGGTAAAAATAAGTATTTCAAGTTTTAATAGTAATGTTTTTTTAAAACGTACGTAATATGTAAAAACTGGAACAAGATAAACCCATAAAGAATGTAAAACTTATAAATATAAATGGTAAAACAAAATCATACAAACTTCATAATTTTCAGAAATAGAATTTCAGTAAACTGCTCTTAATTTTAAGGTCTAGGCTCAAAATAAAATAGATATCTCGAGTTGCCTTAGTACATCTTAAGCTTGAACAAAATCAATCAAAACGTTTCAGATCTAGGCCCAGAGAGAAACAAAATTGTAAAATCCAATTTTTTTGTTTAGAGGGCAAATAAAACGTAAAGATTCATCGTAATCTCGATGTGAATATGTTCACGTTTACAATACTTTCTCTTTATATGAAAAGTAAAAAAGAACGACTGGAAAAAAACATAACAGAATAAACTTGAAGAAAAAAAAAAGATGACTACAAAATATGCAAAAATGTTGACGGTGTAATTAATTTCAACTGATCTGGACGTTAATGACTAAACAAATTATTCCCTTCGAATATTATTAGATTACTATTATTTTTCTGCGGTACATATGAACTCAGTAATGGGTGCTATCCATTTACAATATTGGAGGGCTTTGATTAATAATATAAGTCAACAATAAAATGTTGAAATCAGATTTTTTCTTAAGAGGGTTCAATGTATTCCAAAACTTTGAGAAATAAATTATTCACTTTGTCTCTTAGATCATAATTTACATACAAAAATTCCAGTAAAAAGTATTGAATTAAAATATTATTTAAACAATATTTATAATCGACAACAGGGGGAGTTGTTCTATAGGTGTGTAAGAGACCTGCTATGGAGAAGATAAGTGCCCTTGAAGTGTAAGGAAATGTTGTGTAGGGCGTACCTTGTACACACAGTAACACATGCAACGGACATTTAGTAGGAGAGACTAGGAAAGTGGAGGCCATGGGAAGGAAGCGTTAAATATATATACATTTAACGAATGAAGTTTGTGAGGAGCTGTCACGTAGAGAAACAAGATTAGGAATCACGTTATCCGGGGAAGAATGGGAGTACAGGGAGTAAATGAGATTGTAGAGGAAGCAAGGCTGAGATGGTATGGGCATGTAATGAGGATGGAAAAAAGAGAGGAAGGTAGAAAGTATGGAGGGGAAATACCGCAAGGAGGGCCAAGAAAAAGATGGGAGGAGCAGATAAAATAAAGTGTGCAAGTGAAGGGAGAAGAAGCGATTAAAGGAGGAAGAATGAAGGATAGAATAAGATGGAGGCATTTTACTAAACTGGCCCGGCCACAGGCTGGAAACATATGATGATTATAGTCGGTAATAGTCTACAATTTTTGCACTCACAAGAAGAGTAGTTTTTGAGTTTTGTACAAGTTTAATCATAGAATAATGACTCGTAGATTAAAAAAAGAAAAGAAAAACAACAAAAAACAATGAAGGTGTACAGATTGTGACGTATCCCCCATGTGATTATGTTTTATTTACTTACAAAGGAAAAAGGTTAACCGGCCTCGTGAGTGGTTAGTGAATTTGGCTTCTTAGCTTGAGGTCCCAGATTCGATTTCTGGCTGATACCGGGGGATTTTTATAGAAAGGGGAATAATTTTCATGGTCACCAGGGTTTGGTTAATTAGGCTTAAGTTAAGATAATATCTTCATTAGCTCCACATCCTCATATTCACTATCATCATCACCTCATCTTATTGGGACATGGAAAGAAAAGAATGTACGATTAGTACATTCGGGTGACCCCTGAGCAACGGTTCATTAGTACTGGATAATCTTTCCGCGTACTGGGTTACAATTTGATGTAGCCCGGACACGCCATTATTTATTATTATTATTATTTATTAAAGGGAAAAGACTAAGAAACTATAGAAATCAGTTTAAAAATGCATAATTTCATTTAAAGTAGAATAGAACACGTAGTAGATCTTGTACTTCAGAAGTTCAGATACGAGAGGCCACATAAATTGAAAAACTTGGATCGCTTTAGAAAACTCGTTTCAAAGTTGCGATGATGTCGCAGGCATTACGGAGAATATACGAGATTCAAACACAATTTCTAAGTGATACAGATTGGACGGACGGATGTAACCTTACAGCTGTTTACTGTTCCGAAATCGAATTGGTAAGGGGAATCAAAAATATATACGGTTAGCCCACGGTATGAGAAAAATTGAAAAGAGAGAGAGAAGGGAAAAGATCGGTGGATTCCTGATAGTGTTATCAGATGCGCATGCGCTGTCTGATTGCATTGGGAGCTCTAAGATTCCAGGGTAATCCACAACTGTCTAGTATCGAATATACCCGTCATGTTTTGTTTATGTGCACCCAGTTTACCCTGGATGGTAGAGGCTAACTTGGTAGGAAAAACAGTATCTGGGAGTAGGTTACTAAAATAATTTTAATATATTTATACATCAAGTCATGTGATCTGCCCCTGTAATTTTTGATAGATGTATGAAACTATATAGTTTCATAAATCTATCAAAAGTTACAGGGACAGAAAGGTGTGGTTATATAAATATAAATATATATACATTTATATTGGTATAACCACACCTTACTACACTTCCGTTTTATACACCTATGTACTAATTATGATGAGGGGTAAAGACGAGGAAGGTTGAATTTAGGGGAAGTGTAATCGCATTTGCGTGAAAGGTGGGGAATCATTTAGGAAAAAACCATCCTCAGTACACCCGACCGGGATCAAATCATGATCTCCCCATCACTGGAAATTTAGTGTATTGAGAAATTAGTGACTTATACCGTGTGGCCACTGAAGCGGGTTTGATAGATGTTATCAATATCTATGAAATAACACAAATAAAATAGTAAAATATTATCAATTTTTGCTGCAAGAAAAGTTTTGTAATTTCTAAAAGGCCATTCCTTAGAATATTGGAATGTAAAACGGTTTAACCTAAGCTAGAGCTACATTTTGTTCCGTTACTTACAAATTTACTAAACCGAAACTCTTGCTTTAAAAACAAAAGTCAATTTAATTCACAAAGAAATAATTACTATTTTATAAAAAATAAAATCAACGCAATAATACTCGCATTGGTGGTCGCACGGTCTAAGCATTTACTATTGCTGCAACATAATGGATTGCCGGTGATGAGGAGGTCGGGGTTCGAATATCGGGTGTACAGAGGTTTTTTTTTACTGATAGGTTTTCTACTCTTCCTCCAAGCAAATGTGGGTACTTTCCACTATATTCTACGTTCCTCATCCCCACAACAAAATTAAAATTAATGCAAGGATAGCATAAATGGGTAGTAAGATAAGACGCGGTGGGTGAAAAAAAAACTAGACACATTACAATAAAAAAAATGTATGAACAACATTTAGAGACACCCAACCAATTATTATTTTTTAACTATTTGTAAGGTCAGATAAAGTATACAGATCGGGTGACCCATGAATAAGAGTAAATGAAAATAAAACCATTCTGCAGGTGATTCTACGAAGAAAGTTCATTTGGATGGGTCACATTATGAGAAAAAATGACGTATTGCGTGACGACATAGAATTCAAGGTGGAGCGGAGAAGGGGTACCAGGAAAACGACAAATGCAACTTATGGATGACACCTCAAACAAAGAAAGAAGATTTTAAATTATATTAAATTAAATTATATCACCGCATCTTACTACCCGTTCGGGCTATACGCTTAAGTACTAATTACACTTATGGGCTAGGAATTGGGAGGGTTGAATTTAGAGGAAGTGAACCCACATACGTGTGGAGGTAGAGTGAAAAACCATTTAGGAAAAAACACCCCCAGTTCACCCGACCGAGATTTGAACCTCGATCTCCCCG
>CABFWB010006269.1:20517-35026 GCA_902151455.1 Timema bartmani
AGCTGAACACGAAACTAGCGCGTTATCTTACCCGCTTCAGTGGCTGAATGGTCTAAGGCGTCACTCTCGTGTTGGACTGGTCTACTGATGACAGGGAGATCAGGGTTTGAATCCCGGTCGGGTCTACTGAAGGTTGTCTTTCCTCAAATGGTTCCCAACTCTCCTTTCATGCAAATTCGAGTAGATTACCTCTAAAAAAATACTTCCTTCCTCATTCATAACCCATCAGATTAATTATAATAAGCCTATATGTAGGATAAAGCCTGAACAGGTAGTAAGACGCGGTGATTAAAAAAAAATAGTCAAAATGTCAATAATTTTTTCTATTATTTTTTGCAAACTAATAAAGCGATAGCGGCGTGTTGTGATATATAATATAAATTACCCAATAGCGTGCAGACATGCACTTCTACTTGTACTTCACACTATATACTAATAATAAGTTATAGAGTACTTTGTAATTATCTAAAGCATCTTTAGTACTTGGTTACCATTAAGTTTCCCGCTCGCTACAGCACTAAACATATTATGTTATGAGGGACTATTAGCCCTGTTTCGATTCCAAGCCCAATTTTCTTTCGAATAACCTCCTATAAAATAGGATTATGGTAGGAAAAAGGGCCTTTCCACTGGTTATTTGTAAGAAAATCGGACTTTAGAACTTTTTCTTTTTGCACTTCGTCCTCAATGCCCATCCGAGTTTAGTTGCGCTAATAAGCTAAGGTTACTAAGGATGAGTAAGATTAACATTTCGAGGACATTTACCCACAATTGCGCATAGTGCGTGGGCGTCGAGGGAAAATCACCCTCAGTACAGCCGGCCGGGATTCGAACCCTGACTTTCCCGTCACCAGCCGAATAGATTAAAAGAGCTTGAAGTTTAGTCCGCGTGCCCACTATTGTGAGTTAGAGGGACTATCACCCATCGATTTCAGCTGGCACTTGATTGAATGTAGTATTTGTGTTTAAGTTCATTTTTAAGTTATGAGTAAGTTTATAAGTTTATGAAAACTCCTTGGATAAAAATAGAGCGAAAAAAAGGTTTAGTTTTCTAAGCCATTTAAAAAAAACTAAGTAAAACATATTTTAAAACGGGGCTTAAATTTTTATTTTGTATTTATAAATTTAACACTATCATTACCAGTTTATAATAAATATAGTGGAGTGAGAAAGTTTGCTTGTAGGAATTGCGCCTGCGTTAGCGAGAGAATGGGAAAACAAAATGTGAAAAATCACCCCAGAACAAACGGACAAGATTAGAACTAACACCGTCCCGTTATTGGCGATCAAGCACGATGCGGGACTAGCGTCTTAGATCACTTGGCCACCGTTACGGTTGACACTTTTGCAGTGTCGTGGGGTGTTGGGAAGCTAAGCGGAACTTGTTAAGCCTGTAGCTGTGATCAGCTTTGCTCTACATACCTCACATGGGAAAATATTTCTGTTAATAGCTGATCAATGAATGCTCTGGTGAGTGATTAATTATTGTCATGTTTGGGCTAGATCAATCTGTAGCTCAGTTTGCGACAAGATTAGTCAGTACTAATGTAGACTAGCATTGCCCAAGGACTCCCGAATGTAGTACATCCTTTCATGTGGAGGCTCTTTCCATGTCCCGATGAGATGAGGGGATGATGATTAGTGAATATGATGGGGTTGAGCCAATGGAAATATTAAAATAACCTGAGCCTAACTAACCAAATCCTGGTGACCGTTGTAAATAATCCCCCTTTCGAGAAAAATCTCCTGGTATAAAATGGTAATCGAACCCGGGACCTCTAGGTCAACATCCAGGGGCTCTGACCACTGTACCACGAGGCCATTTGCTGAGTGATGATAATACAGTATCACCGTTACAGTTTAAGCTAACTGCCAACGTGGCCACTCAAACTTTAGAATAAAATTCCAGCATAATTCCATGTTTTCCTGGCAAAAAAAAAATCCTGATTTTTAAAAGGCTTTTCCTGCGATTGAGAGACTTGACAAAAATTATTCTGAATGATTTGTTTTTAAAAAGTGCGTTGAACACGCCATCAAATTTTAGTATTTGAGCAAGTATTGTTAATAAGTAGGCCTTGCAAGATATTTAGAATGGTCCTCCCCCTATAAGTTATTTAGAGTGGACCTGGCCTGGATATTTTAAAGTTAGATGTTTCTAGAAACTATTTCAAGTGGTTCTCGCTTAGGAAATTTTAGTAGAGATGCCCCTAAAAGATATTTAGAAAGTGAACCTTTCTTTTAAATTCCCAACCGACGGAAATATTCAGGAACTTTTTTTCGATGCATAAAATTCAAGCATAGTTCCCGGTTTCCCCGATCAATGGCCACCCTGCGACTGCTCACCCTGGTAACATTCCACAAGACACGCTCTTATAAATAAAGAAACACTTCATTCTAAATATCACAAGGTACAGTAAAACCCACGCAAGAGTCAAATGCATCAAGACAACTTTTCCTCCGCCGAGGCGGTTAGTGCATAAATATCCAGTCACCCACGACAGGCATGGGTGCAGCCAGCGTCTTTGTCCACAAGCCCGTGACGTGGATCCGAACCCACGCCTTCAAAACGGAGGATGTAGTGGAGGAAGTTGTGAAGCTATTTCCGGGCTAACCCTCCCCCCCCCCCTTTTTTTCTTCTTTTTTCTCGGGCGGGATGTAAACAGGAGCAGTTGAAGGGAAGCAGCGAATGTTTGGACAAGGACCGCCCCCGAAAAAGATATAAAAGAACGCGCGCGTGTACGCACAGTTGTCCCTCTTGGGGGGGGGAAGTCAACTGCTCATTCGGAGGCACATATGTACAGTGCTGTCATTTTTCCCCCCGAGTTTGAAAACGCACTTTCGAAAAATCTGATTTTAATTAATTTTTCATTTGTTTGAGGTTTTTAACGTCCAGTTTCTGAACCGACTAATTATATCATCACAATAGAATTTCTATGAGCGATAGCGAAATAGTCTACTAATTTTTCCACGCAAGGTATTTTCAAAAACTTTCCAGGATTTTTTTTTACATGCAAAAATCGACATGGAACCGACGGCTTTACTTCCCCACCCGAAGGAAGTTTTGCTACGGATTTTTACTGATCAAGAAAAATTGGTTACCCCCAGCTGGGTTTGAGCCCACGATCACCAAGTCCTGAGTCGAGCATTTTAACCCAAGACCGAGGTCAACTCCTAACTGTCAGATAAGGCTATTCGTAAATAAATTGAGGTAAAGGGATTTTTTATTACCGCGTCTTACTACCTGTTCAAGTTATACACATAATATATTATCATTTTTCTAATGGGGTAAGGATGAGGAAGAAATTTTTTTAGAGGTAATATACCCACAGTTGCGTGGAAGGAAACTGAGAAACCATTTAGGAAACCAGCCCGACTGGGATTCGAGCCCCGATCCCCCCGTCACCAGCAGGCCTATCAAATTTAGAATCCCCATTTTTCCTTATCCGTTTTCGCACCACGTTAGACGAGCATTGTGCTTGGATCACTGTTGACTGGGAAATCAGGGTTCTAATCCCGGCTGGGTATCCCAAGGTGAGTTTTCCCAAACTGTTTAATTCTCACTAGTTTTTTTTTTTCAATACAAAGAGAAAGAGAATTTGGTTCATCAGCGAGTTTACATGCATGCACCGATGAAAAAACGACGAAGTTGCTCTCTTGAACAAAAAACAAAAGCATTTAAATTTCACTTAATTTCAATTTATGATTATTTGCTTGGAATGTCCTCGAACTCCTTCTCAAGGTCAAGTGGTTAGAGGTGTCAGTTACAGATCTATAAGATCCTGGTTTGATCCCATCTGCGTCTAAAATAATATAATATTGGTTCGTGTTGTTATATAAGTATTACAATTTAAGGGGGTAAAATAGTGTTAAGTTAGTTTGTAAGTTATGCGCTGATGTAGTCCCAGTTATGATGTGTGTAGCTCTAATAAAATACATGCTATATTAGAGTGTGAGAAAAATAAGTGGACAGAAATAAGAATAAACACAAAGTACAGTCAAGAAAAACAAGTATTTAGTGGATGTTACCTCTGAGGTCCAGAAACAAATGTCAACGTCTACAGGGAAGGATAAAGGGTGGGAGGTGTGTGTGAAAAGGACGACGTCTTTAGACCGAAAAACTAACTATATTTACTGATGCTAGCGTTTAAAACAAAGAATGTTGAAGATCAAATTGGATGGAATGAAGGGGTGTAAACAATTTTTCTCGATAGTAATGGTATTACAGCACCTCGGAATCAAACTAAAAAATAAATAAAAGAAAATTAGTTATAAATTGTAAAATGAAGAAGATAAAAACGTCGAGAATACCCTCATGCTTTATTATCAAATCAGAAGGGAAAGCAAAATTTTTTTGGAAATAGTTTTATACAAAAAAAATCCCATCCAATTAATAGCATCCAAATCAGCATTGGTGGTCACATGGTATAAGGTATCCTTCCCACATTAACTGGATTACTAAGCCGCTTCGGTGGCTACATGGTCTATAACGCGTTACTCTTGCAAAATACTAAACTGCCGATGACGGGGAGATCGTGATTCGAATCTCAGTCGGGTGTGCTGAGGTTTTTTCCCCCTAAAACTGTTTTCTACTCTCCCTCCGAGCAAATGCGGGTACACTTCCTCTAAAGATAAATTTCCTAATCCCTAAAATCATTAGCGTAATTAGTACATATGCGTATAACCCGAACAGGTAATAAGACGTGGTGTTAAAAAACAAATTGTTGTGGACGGGAAAGTCGGAATGCGAACCCTGGCCTTTTTTAATCATGTTTTCTTTTCATAAATATTTTACCACTCTTCCTCCACATAAATGCGGTACATTTCATGTAAATTTAACCTTTCTTGTTCATACGTCATTAGTACAAATATGTGGATAGCCATACCAGGTAGTAAAAACATAAAAATGTGTTCAGTGTTTATTAAGACGTTAGCTTTGACTAATTTACTTATTTTCCCACTATGATACAAAATTCTGTTTTGTCCTGTTTTCCAGAACACTTGCCCACTCTGAATAAAACTTGAAAAAATTCTTAATGTTATCAATTCACGCTTTAAGGGCTAGAACTCAAAATGTAGCTTCTTATATTAAAATCTGTCTATGGCTATTGCCAAATTTGTAAAGTTAAAACACATTTTTCGTAAACACAACACGATGAAAGGATCGACAAAGTCCAGGCGTTTGGTCTGATAAATATTTATCAATGAATTATATAAAAGATACCTTTTCTTTAAGTACGGTCCAATTTTCATAGGAAGAACCTTTTAGAAAACGCAAACAAATTATTTGGCGGCCAACAATGATAACATTTTACTAGATTAACAGTGATATATGACCTGCTTCGGCATCCGCATGGTCTAAGGCGTCACTCTCACAATATACTAGATTGGTGATGACGGGGGAGATCGGGGTTTTAATCCCGGTCGGGTGTAATGAAGGTGGTTTTACCTCCACGCAAATAAGGGTACACCTTCTCCATATTCAAACTTCCTCTTCTGTAGCACATTAGCTTAAAACCCAAACAGGCAGAAAAATGCAGTGCTAGAAAAAGAGGTTTGATACAATAATAATAATAATAATTTTATTTCAGCCAGTGTGACAAAATGACTTTACAGTTTTCAAATAAGGGACTTCCTATGAAAAACCCCACTGTACATTAATTTCCGTTAGTGTGTGAAATGATGTGACAGTCAAAATATTAATTAATTTATTTTATTTAACAACACGTCTTACTACCAGTTCGGGTTGTACGCTCAAGTACTAATTACACTAATAGGCTAGGAATAAAGAAAGTTGAATTTAGAGGAAGTGAACCCGTATTTACGTGGAGGGAGAGTGGAAAACCGTTTAGGAAAAACCACCCCCCAGTTCACCCGACTGAGATTCGAACCTCGATCTCCCCGTCCTCGGCAGTCTAGCGTTAGCTAACTACGCCACTGAGGCGGGTTGCAGTCGAAATAGATTATGTGCTCTATTTTCAGCGAACCTGTAGGTTTATTAAGTGTTTAAGGTGTGAGTGTAGGGAATGCGAGTTTAGGGCAGTGGTTTTTTTTTCCAGTTTTTATAGCAAAAAATGTGTTTGGCTAAAATAAAAATAAAAAATTTTCAGTAGAAACAGAGTTTGATTTTCTTCTCACGGTGATATCAACAGTTGTTGAATATCTGTCAGCGTGGTGGCATTAGATGACGAACTTTTTAAACGAAGATAGAAAGTTTATAATAATAATAATAATATTTAGCACCGCGTCTTACTACCCGTTCGAGTTATACGCTTAAGTACTAATTACGCTAATGGAATACTAATTACGCTAATGGATTAGGAATTGGGAGGGTTGCATTTAGAGGAAGTGAACCCGCATTTGCGTAGAGGGAGAGTGGAAAACCATTTAGGAAAAACCACCCCCAGTTCACCCAGCCGAGATTCTAACCTTGATCTCCCCGTACTCAGCGGTCGAGCTCAACACGACTAGCGCGTTAGCCAACTACGCCACCGAGGCGGGTCGATAAAAAGTTGTCATTAAATTCAAAGACACCCTTGACAGATATTCAACAACTGTTGAGGTGAAGAAAATTAAACTATTTGTTTCTACTGGAGAAATCTTTTATTTTCTTTGACAAAAAAAAATGTATATAAAAACTGCAAAAATACTGCCCTTTGCTCGTGTTCCTTACACTCCCGCCAAGAGCCGGCTGCACACTTATATCATATCCTCGTATCGTATCCCTGCCGCGATCAGAATCGATGCGACCCAAATTTCTATCATTCGTGTGTTCCTGACCCGCGACCCTATTCGGTTCGTGACAAGTCAAGAGGTATTTCGCATCCTCACCCCGTAGCTACCTTTGATGCGACAGCACCTGACCCGCGACCCTATTCGGTTCGTGACAAGTCAAGAGGTATGTCGCATCCTCACCCCGTAGCTACCTTTGATGCGACAGCGAAATACCGACTAGAAGCGGGTCGCAGCGATCCGATACGCGCGTCTCTCTAGTGATCGCGTCGAAGATCTGATACAAGTGTGGACCCGGCTTTAGGCACATTATTCCTGCCCTTAATGTCCAGTGTTGAGGGGCAACTTGTGCTGTTTGGACGAAGGCTAGTTATATCCGGACAAGATGAACCAGGCTCTCCTGTGAGACACCAAATAGCTCCTCTCATCTCTAGCATTGGCCCCATCATCGCGGAGAGTGGACACTCGATACGCCGAGGGAGGGGAATGGGGGTGAAGGGTGAGTCCTGAACCCTTCAGATCTCAACCCTCCTCGGCCCTTTCAAAAGGAACACGTCCCTCAACCCCCTCCCCCATAAGACACGATCTCTCATTCCCTCCTTTCGCGACAAATAGAATCACGGCGAGGGGAGTATATTGTATGTAGCCCATGGCAACTTAGCTTTACCGTGACGTCAGTTGGCGCCCTTATGTGCAAGGTCTAGTTTAAATTATCCGTATGTGTAAGGTCATTACTGTGGATTCACACACTCGCAGGAATAATACAGGAGCAGAGAAGAAAAGTAGTCACGTGACGCGCATCTAAACCAATCACAATATTCCAGCCTTATAAGCGTTGTTCGCTCGGCGCGACTTGAACTAACTTAGGTTTTGCTTTTTGTCTTCTCGACATCAGCCCGGGAGACCCAAACAAATTTCAAAGCCAACTGAATAAATCAGTGCCCATGCGCCTGAACCAATGCTCTATGTATTTTTGAATCCTGTTATGGTAAAATTCACGTTAAATAATTAATTTTCAGCACCACATCTTACTACCCTTTCGAGTTATACGCATAAGTAGTCATTACGCTAATGTATCAGGAATAAGGGAGGAGTAATTATGCTAGTGTGTTAGGAATGAGGGAGGTTGAATTTATAGTAAGTGTACTCGCATTTGCGTGGAGGAAAGTGTGGACACCTATTTAGGAGAAACCACGCTCATTGGACCCGACCAGGATTCTAGCTTCGATCTCCCCGTCATCGGCAGTCTAATCAATTGCTAGAGTGACGCCTTAGACTATGTGAGCACTGAAGATATTAAATCATTCGAATCAAATTTTTTTTTTAATTCAACTAATTTCCAAGTCACCCACTTCTGTGGCCACCTGGTCTAACGCGCTACTCTCGCAGTAGACTAGACTGCCGATGACGGGAAGATCGAGGTTCGAATCTCGGTCGGGTGTATTGAAGATTATTTTCCCCCAAAACAGTTTTCCATTCTCACTCCACGCAAATGTGGGTACACTTCCTATAAATATTACCTGCCTAGTCCCTAAAAACATTAACTTAACTAGTATATAGACATATAACCCGAATGGGTAGAAAGACGCGGTGCTAAGACGGCACGTCCTATACGTGAATCCCGGGTGACGTCATGCTCGGGACTAAGAACCCTCCCTCCACCATATACAATAACGCAACCCTTCTCTATTCCAAAGGATGGACTTGCACACTGCTTTATGAATGAGCACATACTACAGTGGGAATACAAATGCTCCTAAAAGCAGCTACATTTCAAGGCACGTTTCCTTACGTGGGACCTTTCGCGTCGGCGTTTTACCAACTAGCGTGATATATGATTACACTTCTCAATGAAAATTTTCCCGCTGCAAGATGAGAACATGGAAAATAAACCCTTGACCAAGGGGAGGAATATACGCCGCTATAATGGCGTTCCTTACTTCCTCGTTTTCAAATCTGCATTCACAATGAAGACTAATTAAAACACCACTGGAGAAAGTGTATGTAGTTAAAATTAGTTTTCACTCAGAGGAAATTAAGCTCAAGTTTTAACTTGTTTAGAGTCTGAGCTGAAGGAGGAGGCATAGGACAGGGTGCGTTGACGGTCTAAGTTCAGTGACAAAAGGAATGGACCTGTCGCAAGACAGAACACCTAATAATAATAATAATAAGAAATATACGTTTCTCGTCATTGTAGAATTGAGACTTACGTTCAATAAAGATAGCGTTTATGTTGATTTCCTCAATGAGTATTCTTGGATATACTTTTAATCAGCATTAGTCGATGTTTATTAATACAGTACAACATAAAACGCAGTATGAGTTGAACTAATTAAAGTTTAAAAAAAAATTAACACTTCCTTCACCTCTGACAAGGCGTGTATTAATCACAACCTGTGAATGTGTGGAGTACCAGGCCTCCACCGTGGTTCGGATCCCACGTTAAATTGTAGGTCCTCTATTTCATCTCACAATCACCCTACCATTATACATTAGCGTAAGTGCGTATAACCCGAACGGGTAGTAATACGCGGTGATAATAATAATAAAAAATAAAAAATCTTGCTCCGATTCTTAATACTACCCGTCCGTACTACCTGCATATTCAAACTAAAAAGTTAGGGATCAGGAAAGTAGAATTTTAAAGGAAATCCACCCGCATTTGCGTAATGGGAGAGTGTGAAAATCGTTTAGGATAACGCATTTGGCACACCCAGCAAGGGATTCGAACCCCCCCACCCTTCATCGCTGTCAAACCAGACCAGACAAGGTTGACGCCCTAGACTACGTACCCACATAATAATAATAAAAATAATAATAAAAACTTTTAAATGTTAGGCGAAGTCGCGGTTCAGTTAATTTGGTATTAGAGGAGTTTTTTTTTATCACCGCGTCTTACTAACTGCTCGGGTTATATTTTTATTTATTTGAAGCATTCAACGTGCACTTTCTGAAGCGACTGATTATATCAGCACACGAGAATTTCTATGAACTAGAGCGAAAGGGCCTGCCAATTTTGCCAGGAAAGATATTTTCACATACCTTAGAGGGTTCTTTTACATGACACAATCGACATAGGACCGACGGCTTTACTTCCTCTCTGAAGGGAGTTGTATTAGGGATTTTTATCACTCTAGAAAAATTCGTCGACCCCGGCTAGGTGTGAACCCACGAACATTCAGGTTGTACACATATATGGGGCGGGGATGAGGAAGGAAGAATTTGAGGTAATCTACCCGCATTTGCGTGGAATGAAAGTGTGAAACCATTTAGGAAACACTACCCTCAGTAGACGCTACTGGGATTTGAGCCCCGATCTCCCAGTCTTCGGCAGTCCAGTCATAACACGATATTGACGCCCTCTAGACTGTTCGTTCACTGAAGCGGGTATGAGATAAGTTAGATCGAAGACTGGGCAAGACGCCGCGAGCTATATTTAAACGCGGGGCGTCGCCGCACAGTCATCTGGGTCCTGTCCGCCAGCACCTTGTATCCGACGAGCGTCCACAAGCACTACTACCCCTTCCTCTGCCCCTCCTCTTTACAGACATAGGGGGTGTAGGAAGTTAGTGGCGTTACAACAACTCTTAATTCTAGACAGAGATTTATGGCTTTAGAAAAAAATACACCAACCCGCTCCAAAAAAAAGTTTCATTTTTACGAAGTGGAAGTTTACATCATACGGTGTCGGATGAGCGGAGGAAATATTGGAGATTGTTGGGGGAAGTAGTCCGCTCAAGATTATGATGACCGGCCGTTAGATTTTCAAAAGAAGTAAGCTCCATCTTCCAGCTAGAAAAGGTTTTTATTTTCCACTGCGTCTTACTAACCTTTCGTGTAATTACACTAATGTGTTAGGGATGAGTAAAGTGGAATTTAGAGGAAGTGTACCCGCACTTGCGTGAAACAAGAGAATGGAAAATAATAACTGTTAAAAGACTATAGACTGCCGATGGCTGGGATATCAGGGGTACTTAGAAGAGTGATTATTTTCCTACATGCTTTTCCACTTTCCCTCCATGAAAATGCTGGTACACATTCTCTAAACTCAACCTTCCTCATCTCTTAGTACAGTACATATGCTTATATCTCTAATAATGAGAGGCCTACTTGAACGCGGTGACCAAAAAAAAAGTTTAAAAGTTGTTATGAACAATTTTCAAATATTCATACGTCAAACCATGTGATCTGGAGTTGCCACTTTTAATATATTATGTTATGCAATACCTATACAATAATGCTAGCAATGACGTAAAATGTTATAAATTATTATTATTATTATTATTATTATTACTACTACTACACCTATTATTTAGCATTGCGTCTTAATCACCATTCGGGTTATTCTCTTATGTAGACCTACTAATTACGCTGATAGTTTTAGGGCTTAGGAAGATTATATTTATAGGAATTTACCCACATTTGCGTGGAGGGAGAGTGAAAAACCCTTCTTAAAACACCACCCTCAATACACCCAACCGAGATTCGAACCTCGATATTCCCGTCCTCAGCAGTTTTGTCTAACACGAGAATATTGCATCAGACAACGCGGCCATCGAAGCGTGTAATGTTATCAATGTTTACCGTAAAAAAAAAGTTAATAATGTACTTTCTAAATGTCCCTTCCTATTATATCACCCGCCACACCCTGATTGATATTCTCAAATTGTTGTTTCAATTAATGTTAGAGAATCAGGAGGTTTGGACGCGCCTTAGACAAGCCTGAGACAACATTGGTGCATTAGCGACCTCCTGATAAAGTTTGGGAGTGACTGACAAAATAAGTATTTTGTTGATAAAGTTTGGGAGTGACTGACAAAATAAGTATTTTGTTGATAAAGTTTGGTAGTGACTGACAAAATAAGTATTTTGTTGATAAAGTTTGGGAGTGACTGACAAAATAAATATTTTGTTGTCAAAGCTAACGACACACGTCCCAGCGGCTAGATCGACTTCAAGTCCAGCGGAGCCAGGTTCAATTCCAGGTGGCACTGATGAAGTGTTCTGCCTTAAGGTGGGATGGAAGGGAACGTGAGAAAAGGCCAGTGTTATTTTTTGTCAGTATTTATGGCAAATCTTTTTTTTTTGCCAAAATAAATCAAATATTGCTCCAGTGCAAACTTAAGCGTTTAATTTTTCTTCGCGTGTTGATATCAAAAGTTCTTGAATATCTCTTATGTGAATAATGTAATTAGATGAGAAACTTTATAAATGAACAGAAAAAAAGTTGTCATTAAATTAAAGAACACCCTTGACAGATATTCAAGAGATTTATAAATGCGAAGAAAATTAAATTCTATGTTTGTACTAGAGCAATATTTTATTTATTTTGGTAAAAAAAAAGTTTTGCCATAAAAACTGCAAAAACATTTGCTTTTTCTCGCGTCCCCTTTTCTACCACCTTAAGTTTGATTGGTTTGTTAGTTTGATATGATCTGTGCATTTAAAAAGTGCACACCAAGTATAATAGTTTTTTATTGACACCACCCTTGGTGGTTACGCGAACTTTTGTCAAGCTCGTCTTGTCTGGTTGGCAGGAGAGTGAGAGTTCAGGTTTCTAATCCCGCCCGGGCGTAATGAAGGGGTTTCTTCCTTTGTGGTTTCCCACTCTCTCCTCCCAAAAATGCAGGAACATTTACTTTAAATTCAATCTTCATAATCACTACCCCGTTAGTAAAATTAAATACGGAGAGCCTAAACGGTAAGTCAAGCTCGAAGATAAAAAAAAACCACAGAAAAACATTCTTTCTATGACGACTTCATGAACGAGTTACTGCTATAGATTGGACTCGAGGTTACCGGACAAGTCGTGTGTTTCTGGGTCAGTCATTTATCCTCCCTCCCTCCTCGACACCATCCTTCCTCTAAATTACCCTCCTCATCCATCCCCCTTCCTCAATATCATCCTTCCACCTTTCTTTATATTATCCCTCCTCAACACAACCTATCTAACTTGCTCGACCACATCCTTACATCCTCTCTCTTCCCTCCTTGACACCATTCATCTTCCCTCCATGACACCATTCATCTTCCCTCCTTGACACCATTCATCTTCCCTCCATGACACCATTCATCTTCCCTCCATGACACCATTCATCTTCCCTCCAAGACATCATTCCTCTTCCCTCTTTGACACCATTCATCTTCCCTCCTTGACATCATTCCTCTTCCCTCCTTGACAACCTCCAAGACATCATTCCTCTTCCCTCCTTGACATCATTCCTCTTCCCTCCTTGACATCATTCCTCTTCCCTCCTTGACATCATTCCTCTTTCCTCCTTGACACCATTCCTCTTCCCTCCTTGACACCATTCCTCTTCCCTCCTTGACATCATTCCTCTTCCCTCCTTGACACCATTCATCTTCCCTCCTTGACATCATTCATCTTCCCTCCTTGACATCATTCATCTTCCCTCCTTGACATCATTCCTCTTCCCTCATTGACCCCATTCCTCTTCCCTCATTGACCCCATTCCTCTTCCCTCCTTGAAATAAGTCAAATTACTCACCTCCCTCCTTGGAATTACCCTCCTACCTCCTTGACACCATTCATCTTCCCTCCTTGACATCATTCCTCTTCCCTCCTTGACACCATTCATCTTCCCTCCTTGACATCATTCCTCTTCCCTCCTTGACACCATTCATCTTCCCTCCTTGACATCATTCCTCTTTCTTCCTTGAAATAAGTCAAATTACTCACCTCCCTCCTTGGAATTATCCTCCTACCTCCTTGACATCATCCCCAGTCTTCTCTCAGCTCATTATCACAGCACGTGGACCAGTCGAAGCAGCTGCAGAGAGACTAGTCTGCGAGACTCCCGGGCCCACCCCTCCCTAACAGTAGCACCGGGGAACGGGGAGCGGTCATCTGAGGGCCAGGTGTTTTGAGTCCCACGTGTGGTAAGTTAGGTAAAGTTCCATCGCCCACACCCATAACTATACCCTATCTACGGTAGGAGAGTTGGTGACATCTATTAGAAGGTTTTTTATTGTAAACATTCACTTAAAAGTCACTAATGTCAAACAATTAGGAAATAATGATGGATTATATAGTAGTACTAAGAAAATTATTATTATTTCCTAATAGGTTGAGATAAGTGACTTTCAGCAAATGTTTGAAACAAATAAACTTACGCTAGCTGTCAATTATTTACACTCCCACCTTAAATGGTGTATTTGTTTATTAAAACTTTTACTGGCTATTCTACCCACAGATCGGGTGACCAACCCCCTTTTATCCCCAAATTGAGGCAAGGCCGTAGCCAGCCAGTGATTTCAGGGGGGGTTATGTGGGCACATCCCCCAATTGCTGAAGGCTAGACATTTTTTTAATGATAAACAGTTCTAGAAGCTCACTGAATGGTTTATTATGGCCACATAACCTCCAAACTGCCGAAGACTAGGAAAAGTCTATGTATTTAAACCCCTCTAGAAGCCCTCTGAAGTTCTTTTTATGGTAACACAGCCCACTAATTTGTACTTGCGCCTTAATTTTGATATTATTTTAACCATAAATAAAGCCATATATTTTTTGTTCATAACATTTCAGGGGGGTGGGAGGTGGGGATTGAAACCCCCCAAAAAAAACCTTGACTACGGCCTTGAATTTAGGGTTTCTTTACTCTCTCCGTGTTGAATTGGTGCAGACAACTATAAAGTAGTTGTTCTTTAACATCGTAATTTATTGTTTATTTACAATATTTGTCCTGTTTTCCTGACACACCAGTGCTGATATTGACTAACAACCACACATATAATGTACTGTACGTGTATGTATGTA
>CABFWB010006270.1:7134-27294 GCA_902151455.1 Timema bartmani
GTGTTGGGGGGGCTATTTACATGGGTACTGTTGGGGGGCTATCTACACGGGTACTGTTGGACGTTTTTGCTAAGGGGAAAAATAATTGATTTTCTCAAAATTTGCTCTAATGATTTTGATTAAATTTTATATTTAGACACTGTTTATTAATTTGAGGGAACTTTACATGAGGGACTTTTTCAATTTCCATAGTTTCTCCACAACTATTTGAGATGCAAAATAACTTATCATTGTAAAATTGTAGTACTATTAAAGATAAAATATTTTATTTGAAATATATTTTTTATAAAACCAAAAACTTCCGAGCTATAAGCAGATATAAATACTTTTTAATTCAGGTTTTTGAAAATGAATTTGATTCTTATGCTCTTTGGTGGGCATTGAAATATTTTTTAATTTTTTCTGTAACAATGTTCCTAGTTCCTAATGCCATAGAGCAAGTAACAGTTTATATTATTTCATTTATGATCTTTGGTGGGTTTTTTATTTAGCACCACATCTTACTACCCGTTCGGGCTATACGCTTAGGTACTACTTACGCTAATGGATTAGGAATCGGAAAGGTTTAATTTTAGAGGAATTGAGCCCACATTTTCGTGGTGGGAGAGTGGAAAGACATATAGGAAAATCCACCTCCAGTTCACCCAACCAAGATTCGAACCTCGATCTCCCCATCCTCACCAGTCTAGCTAAAAACGAAACTAGCGCGTTAGCCAACTACGCCACTGAGGTGGGTCTTTGGTGTATTGTTTCTACAACAATGTTTAGACTTATTCTTTAGTTTCAGAAATCTTACAAGTTTTTAGTAAATGTCTATTTTAAGACAAAAGCGAGAGAAAGTTAGTTTGGTACGCCGTACCATTTATTAACTTTGTAATTATTTGTCTTTATCTCTATATTATAATTCCTATGAAGTGGAATATTAATTCTTTCAATTCATGGTTGTTTTATAGAACTAGTTAGAGGTTGCGGCATTCTCATTGTGTGACCAACAACCTATGTATTTATATACTATACATAATATAGCAGTGGCTAAGTCAGAAATATACTTGCGGGAGGGGCATCCATTAAAAGCCGTAAACAGAAATAAATGCAGTGTAATAGGGAGGCTTAGGGACCACATATCCCTGACCACTGGAGTAAAAGACATTTTATTAATATTATAAGCCTCTAGATGATATTTGGAGTTCTTTTTATGGCAGCTTAGGGCAACTTTTTAAATAATATATTATGTTCGGTAAATGATTTTCATTTTAGCTTATAGTAGGTAGATATAATTAAAACAAGTGTTATATTATACACTACTATTTGAGTCATGAATAAAGGTTGAAGAAAATTTAAAATATAAATAAAAAAGTTTTATTTTGAACTCTTGAACTACTTTGAACAAATGTGATCTTTATAAATTGAGCTAATTACAGATTTTAAATATCTATAGAATTTTCTAAATTGCTCATTAATTATAAAGTTTTTATCTTTGTGTTCATCCTATAAGTATATATTGATTATTTTGGTTTAAAAGAAACTTTAATACATCATTGGCGTTATGCTATGATTGAGACCTTTAAGGCACTATGCGATGATGCGTTGACTAACCAGCTTTGCCACTTCGATTCCCAATCAGGTTATGTTTATTAGTTTTAATTTCTTACGAAATAATTATCAGTAGTTACATGCATAGGAGGACAAAGTGATTGACATTAAGAAAACCGCTACGTCATTAGACTGACAACTTATCAGAGACTTTTCAATTTCAAAGAATGGATAGGTCAAGTGATTGACACGAGTAGGTCCATGTGATGGACAGCCAACTTGTCGACAAAATGAAAACAAAGCTTTTGAAGGCCGGGCGGGTCAAGTGATTTACCCAACTGGCCAACAAGCTCATGCACAGAAGGACAAAGGAACTGACACCCAACCGGTCGTCATGAAAGGACCAACTGGTAAACAAACGTAGAAATGGATACATCTAAGACTAACCGATAATTTAATAACTTAAATTTCAAATAAAGTGTCGACAGCTAAGTGATAAAACGGGAAAGAACATATAAACTCTATTATTAATATTTTTTGTATTATAATGTATAACTACTAAATACCCGCATCGGTAGGTTGGTGAGATGAGACCTCAATATCATCTGGTTCAATTAACAACCAAAGGAAGTTTATCCTTAAAGGTTTTCCACTCTTCCTTCACGAAAATTACAGCACTTTTTCTCTCAACCATACCTTCTTCGTGTCTACCACATAAATATGCGGTTGCCTCATTTGGTTGAAAATGGAAAATTTGCATTGTTTTTGTAACAAATAATTTCGAAATGTCTGCTAGTTGATCACTCAGTAAAGCACTAGGATATACTAATACAGGTATATTACAACTGGGCCACGGTCACTGACCAGGATGATTATCGTCATAGCTTAGTTGGGCCACTGTCACTGACCAGGATGATTATCGTCATAGCTTAGTTGGGTCACTGTCACTGACCAGGATGATTATCATCATAGCTTAGTTTGGCCACTGTCACTGACCAGGATGATTATCGTCATAGCTTAGTTGGGCCACGTTCACTGACCAGTAGGATTATAGTCGTAGCTTAGTTGGGCTACGGTCACTAACCATGATGACTATGACAGATAACAGACCTGCGAGAAAATACAAATTTGGCCCCACTAATCCTCTAATCCATCTTGGGCCCATCCATAATATTCAACCCCATGAAACAACCAGACTTTCCTTTTCACTTTACACAGACTTAGGAACGTGTTGTGTCATAGGTTAAATTATGTTAGGTTAATTTAGGATTTTGTTGTGTCTTAATATCCATCACTTGCTGTTTTTCGTTCAGCTTGAGAAAACATTTGCATCCAACCTAAACGGATCGTCACAACAGCTGGACCCGGGTTAGTTCACCAACACACCTTGTTTACGATTTCCCAAGGAGGTCCAACCGTAATGAGCCCATTAATACCCACCATCGTATTTAATAAATCATGTCTGAGAGCTATGTATATAAATTTACAATATTTTGAATGCATATTATTAATACAGGGTGTTCAGAAACTCAACGCCCAAACTGAGCATATAGTTTGTTTGAACAAAAGTCCATAATACAAAATCCCGATACACTTAAATCCGGAAAACTACGCTAATACCATTAAATTGTGTTCAAAATGTTCAAAATGCACTGGAGAGCAAAGCTGTTCAAGCATGTGTGGACAACAGGTTGCATAGGAGTTAGGCGTACGGCACCGCACAGCTCGACATCCTGTAGCACGCCAACATAATATATCACAATTAATAGTAAACAACACACCAGTCCATCTGTGAATACGTTCTGAGGGTCGTCATTAACGGCCCTACATCACAGAAAGTGCCTGCCATTATTACATGTGCAGTTCCGCGCGCCTAACTCCTATGCAACTTGTTGTACACGCATGTTTGTCCGGCTTTGCTCTTCCAGCGCTGTACGCTGAAACTTTGAACACAATTTAATGGTATTAGCATAGTTTTTGGAAGTAAATGTCTAGGGATTTTGTATTACTTTTGGTTCAAACAAACTATATTTGCAGTTTGGGCGTTGAGTTTCTGAACAACCTGTTATTATTATTATTATTATTATTATTATTATTATTATTATTATTATTATTATTATTATTATTATTATTATTATTATACAACGTTTGTTTACCAGTTGGTCCTTTCATGTCGATCAGTTTTTTTTTATCACTTTGTCCTAATCTGCATGAGTACTTGATCTTTTCAACCAGTTAGTTCAAGTCAATATTGATCACTCGACCCATCCAATCTTTGAAATATTGGTTTTCATATTGTTTACATGTTTGTGGTGGATCACTTTGTCCTCTTATGCATGGTGTAATATTATATTTTAATTTTAACAAATTGTTAGAATTTTATTTTTACAACAATAATATTGTATTTTAATCAACTGAGTTTTCATCAACCTATTGAAGGTAGTATGTATTATAAGATAAATTTTGTCCAATGTATAGAGGAAGATGTGATGGTTGATTTTAGGGGAGAAGGTCGCCCAGTGGCACCCTGACATGGGAGTCAACCCTGAAGAGTTGGGGGAATATCTCGAGGGCGATATATTATTCCCAGAAAGCATCTCAAGAAATGGACTCAGAGCTGAGAGGTCTCGCTGGCCTGGAGGAGTTGTCTACTATACGCTAAGCCCATATTTTAGTAAGCAAAATAAAGTAGTAGCAATAGCTAAAATGCAAAAAATGTAAACATACCATTTTTATTGTTTTATCGATTAAAGAGATACATTGAAATCCATTCACACCAAAATATAGTACAATTAAAAGGTGTGTATTAATAGTTTAGGCTGAAAAGAAGAAGTAACTTACTATTGTATCTTTAACGCTAGTAATAATTTTAAGTGACTTAAGCTCTCAGATTGGGGTGAGGTGGGTGACTTTTACAAGAATAATAAAAATAAAAAAATTGATGAGAAAGTCAACCCTACTGGTGTCAGTAGAGATTAAAAACCCGAACACCTCAAATAGTATCCAAGCCTCTCTCTATTTTAGTTAAGCCTTTCTGGATAATACTTCAACCTACCTGGATTGTGCTTCAGCCTTCCTTGTATACAGTCTTATACGATTACTAACCATAATGATTTAATGACATTTGTTCATCAATAATTTATAAGAACCATGGAGTGTTGTTATTGTTAGTAAAGTGTTTGAAGTTACGATTACAAATATTTTGTTGTTGTGTTGGTGTTGTAGCTGACAAAGATCGAGAGGTAATATATTCTGCCATTCAGGAGTATCATACCCACACCTGCATCAAGTTCGTGCCGTGGTCTGGGGTGGAACGTGACTATATTCGGTTCTTGAGTGGTAGCACGGGATGCTGGTCATCGGTGGGCCGCACAGGGGGTAGCCAGGATTTAAACCTGCAGTCTCCGGGTTGTCTCACAAAAAGAGGCACTACTATGCATGAAATCATGCATGCCCTGGGCTTCTACCACGAGCACACTCGATGGGAGAGAGATAGCCACGTCACTGTTCACTATGAAAACATTCAGAGAGGTAAGTATACAAGCACACGCCATGGGAGAGAGATAGCACGTCACTGTTCACTATGAAAACATTCAGAGAGGTAAGTATACAAGCACACGCCATGGGAGAGAGATAGAAAACTCACTATTCATCGAAATATTTTTAAAGGTATCTCCTTCAATACCACGGTTATTAATGGATTAATCCACAGGTAGATATTAGCAATGTAATTATTTTATGTTCACCCACATTATATGGAATAAGGTTTATAAAGCTGCCGTGGTAAATCAATTGGGGACAATAAATTTATTTGATTCCGATCAGAACTAGAACATCAATCTTCTTGTTACTGAGCAGTGTTTAGTGAGATTGACAACTAACACCGTGTGGCTACCGGTTTAGTCAATAGCTTAGTTATGTTGGTATTACGGTTCCCGGATTAATGAATCGGCAAATTTGAGAGTGAAACATAAAGTTTGATGTCTGGGTATTGTGTTTGTCAAATAATTAAGTTGGTATAAGCTACTAACATACTATCTTTGTGGTGCACTAAACGCATAAATCGATTTATTCAGATGGATCCTATCAATAATTAAATAATCTCCCGCCACTGTGTTTTAGTAGACTAGAAGCTTACCACTCTCCTGAATAATCTGGGTTTGAACTCTGAGACCAATATGTAAGAACGAAGAAGAGTGGGCCAGAAGTGTGAGTGGAGTTTTTCATTGTCATAGTAGTGAGTGGGCTAGCAACGTCCTCAGGAATTTACTATTGTGCCAATCACGCTATGAGGTAATTTCTTGAAAAATCACCGCGCTTAGCAAGCAAATCAATGCCTCCACACCATTGTTCCTCTCAAATTACTGGAACACTGATCTTTGTTCTTGAATATGACTCTGAGTTACACTACAGAATTGCTGATGTTCTCTCTCTTTTCCCCGGATATTCACATCCGCAAGTTTGTGGATTATGCGAGACTTATAAATCGCGGTTTACTGTTGATCGAGAAGTCGGGTCTCAAATCGGTAGGCGGTTTTTACTAAATAGTTTCCCACAATACTTCTACGCTAATGCGATTAAATTAAACTCTGCCTGCTTCCCATTGGCGTGATTACAAATGCTTTTAGCTCTGATTGGCAATAGTCTGTGGTGAACAAACCCTATTTGGGTTATCTCAGCTACCAGACACAATGGTTGAGGCGCTGTGCTTTCAAACAGCTCAACTACATTTTCGTTTGAATCTACTCATCGAGGTAGAGTATTTAGTATTCCCATGAGGACAAAAGGAGGTATAAGTTGTTTGATATTAATTAAAGAGTGCAATTTTGGTGATAATATCCCGACTCGAAATAAACAATTTCTCAGGTTATTTAGTAAGCCGTGTCTTGATATAGCTGTGTTTAGAAATATACCTTAAATATCCCCATATTGTTTATATTACTTTTATTTATACTGTTTAAATTGCACTATTTCAAAAACTTAAATTTATGGTGTCTTGGGTGAGGATCAGGAACGATTCCTTAAATGGTTGGATACCAGAAGAAAATTCGATAGGTATGACTAGTAATGATATAGGTCTTATCCAATTGCTCATGAACAAAATCATCAAGGATTTATATATGTTTCATATTTTGTTTACATTCTGTATACACTGAGTGATAGCAATCTTCTGAGTGAATAGTGAGTGTACTTTGGCTCACACCTCGAGTATAAAAGGACTCGAAGGAAACTCATACTATGGACAGTATTTTCCCCACTTGGATAAAATAATTAAATCTAACCCGCCTCGGTGGCGTAGTTGGCTAACGCGCTAGTCGTGTTGAGCTCGACCACCGAGGACGGGGAGATCGAGGTTCGAATCTCGGTTGGGTGAACTGGGAGTGGTTTTTCCTAAATGGCTTTCCACTCTCCCTCCACGCAAATGCGGGTTCACTTCCTCTAAAATTCAACCCTCCCAATTCCTAATCCATTAGCGTAATTAGTACTTAAGCGTATAACCCGAACGGGTAGTAAGACGCGGTGCTAAATATTAATTAATTAATTAATTAATTAAATCTAATCTCATGAAATTCTAGGATTAATTTCTTCAATAAACTGTAGGTACTTATTAGAGAATTAAACCTATTGCACTAGGGCACAGACCAGACCCACAGCCTCCAGGTAGTTGTTATAGGAACCAATGCACGTTACCAGATTTCTTGACAGCCAATCACCGAGTATGCTTGCACAGTAGCAACGCGCAAACTCCCGCTATGTGGCAACCATTCTCCCCAGCCTACCCACCACGTAAACTCCTGCTATGTGGCAACTATGCTCCCCAACCTACCCACCACGTGGATTCTAAAGCAGTTTAAATCGCAGTATAATGCTAGCTATTCGGTTATTTTCATTGCTCTGTGTGATATTGCTAGTACGCTCATGTTCCAGGCCGTGAAAACAACTTCCAGAAGTCCAGTAAACAAACAACAGACGCCCTTGGGGTCAATTACGACTACGGGAGTGTGATGCATTATTCAGGTCATGCGTTCTCCTCTAACAACAAACCCACCATCGAGCCCAAGGTATTATATTCCCGTCGATATTACGGGACTTCTGAACAGCCTAAATGTTTGAACGCATTTTGTTACTAATTTGCTATTGAATAATATATTTTTACTATAAGAAAATAAAATTACAAAATTTTACATACTCGTAGAATTTTTCAGAAATTGTGGCTCCCAACACAAGTTTGGAATAGCTCAGTAAGCAAGTCGTTTCCTCCAACAAATTACAGTTAGTAGCCCCTGAATATATTATGATATTCTAGATAGTTAATGTACCCGCATCGGGGTCACATGATCTAAGGCGTCACGCTGGTAATAGATGTTATTGCCGATGTTGGGGAGGTTGAGATTCGAATCTCAGCTGGATGTACTGGGGCTGGTTTTCAAAACATGAATTTCTCATCCCCTCCTTATATTAATACTAGTGAGCTTTCTAAGCTCCATTTTAATCCTTACTTCTATACTCTAACCGTTAATATCCTTGCCACCGGTGTTGGTGGGCATGCGGGGTGTTGTGACTTGACGGTGATGGGGAGGTTAAGTATCGAATCCGAGTCAGATGTACTGAGATTAGTTATTCATCAATTATTTTCCACTCTCCCTCCACAAAAAAATGCGGGTACACCTTTAAATTCTAGAATCCTTTTTGACCTCATTGGTGTAAATTTGTTGAATGTCTACTAAGAAGCGATGAACCAAAGATTCCTTGCTTCTAAATGTGATAACTAAAGACTCACTCAAACATCTCACTGTGGACCTTTAAAGTGAAATACAATATTCACCAATGTTGATGCTAAATATACTCATACATTACCAGTGCCAATGTTATTAAAATATAAAGTTTGGTTATAATTTACAAACATTGGGGATAGCTGTTAGTTGAATGTTTTCCATGTTGTGCAGGTCAAAGGAGTGTATCTTGGGCAACGAGACGGTTTCAGCAAAGGAGACATCAAAAAAATCAACAGAATGTACAAGTGTAAGAATCACAAAGCCAAGATGGATGTTCCCTAAGACTTGAGTCATCATCTTTTACGTCATCGCTACGTCTGCATCGTCATGGAGTCATTAGATGATAGCTTTGAAAAATAGACCTCATCTTGGTCATAGTTGTTTTAAAACAATATTTGTCATTTATTTAATGTCTTATTTATTTAATTTATTATTTTTGTGTGATATTTATTATATTATTTATTTCTAGTAACGTTTATTGCTGGTATTATTGTATCTACAGATATATAATTGGTTACTTGTTACATTTAATAAGAAACTTGATTTATGATTATATTTCTAACTTTCCTAAAAAACCAATTTGGCAGATGTAAACTATTGCAATATGTTTAAGAAGCTTGTTTTATTTTATTAATATACTATTATTAAATCAATAAAAAGGAAAATAATGTAATATACATACAATCCCTGACAATTTATTTTTATTTTTCCATTGGCATAAAAGTTAATATTAAACTATCTCGTTAATAGGGAAATATCTGTGACTCTTCATCATATCTATAAACAATCTAAAATCTACCCTAAAGGAATTTAAAATATAAAGGTATTCTTAAACAGCTAGTAAATAAAAATAGATTACAGTGAAAGTTAATAATTTCAACATACCGAGTTAAAATTTCACCAATATGAATCTCTCTACTTTGAACTATGTACAGTACATGTTCAACACTCTTATTATTAAAACAATAAGTAATACTTTTTTTTAATTAGAGGATATATTTTCAAAGATATTAAGAAATTAGTCAATATGTAACCCCCTTTCCATTCTAAATAACAACAAGAGGAGTGATCTATTTTACAATAAAAATGAATTATACAAGTACAAAGCTTAGTGGAATGATGGTAGTGCTTTATTAGGAATGAGAGTCGACGCCAGCCTATCCTTTGATATAGTCTCCTAGTAAATAAATAGTTACAATCGTGACAAGCTCGAGCAGAGCTCAAGCGCCCAAACAGTATAAAGCTGAACCCCAAGAATACCTAAATATATTAAGTCGTTTATGACGATACCCAACTTAATTCCCCTCAAAACTCTAGTAACTTGAAACTAATAATTATGTGCCGATATAATTGCGATTCTAAACGATGTGATCGTCGATAATACAAATTTAAAGTTATACATATATATATATATCAATATTTTAAATAGAACAATAACTTGGCAACTCATGGCCTCTAAACTACGTGGCCATTGATAATACAATCACAAATGCTTGCAATTATTATAATACGCCCCGACTAATTCAGGAAATCTGCTGAACACAAACATAAACTAACATCGAATACAGCGCCATAGCGGCACCAAACAAGAAACACAGCAGTTAAAATCCTAGACCTAATTTTAATGTCCCGCTATCAAATGGTAAATTGTAAAGTAAAAATCTAATCATTTCGTCAGATAGCCCACGGCGTCTTTCCTCGTACAACATGGCCGAAGTAACTTAAAAAATGAGTATAAAACCCTCAAATAGTTAAAAACAGAAATTACTTAAAGCTCGGGTATAAGAACCTCGAGAGACAAGCATAACTAAGTTTGAACATGACTTCATACTAGCCTAAAAAATATCTGAAAGGTAAATGATTTAATTAGCCCAAATTAATAATTTTGAAGAAAAGAAATAATTACGCCGAATAGAATTTAAAACAATCATTAAGTATAGTTACCCCCAACCAAATAATTTTGAAATTGATGAAACCATTACGCCGAAAATGAATTTTGTAAAAAGGAAATATACCCTTGAATCTAAAAAGACGTCGTCAACCTCGACTGAAGTTAGTAATACAATGGGTGACCATATTTACAAAACTAGCACTGATATAGTACAAAAAAATCCTAACATTACTTGCCTAGAGAGAATGGGAAGGAGGGAAGAGGGAATGAGAGGGGGAGAGTACTAGAAGCGTCTCCCGCTTGCCAGAAATCACTATCACCTGGTTGAATAAACTGGAAGGACGGAAACGAAGGTGGGAGGGAGGTGTGGAGAGGGCGGAAAGACACTAGCGAAAAAATAGTTCGCTGAGCGAACGTCATTTATTTTTCTGGGCGTGGCCTTCCTTCACGAGCTGGGGTGTCGGTTCACTGGGGGAGCTGAATTGTATCCATTCAGATTATTTTCAAATAAACACCTTTAAGAAAAAACCTGAATTGTATCCACCTAATTTATATCCACAAAAACCTGAATTGTATCCACTCTGAATGGTATCCATTTAGACAGTTTTGAAATAGACACCTATAAGAAAAAACCTAAATCGTATCCACAAATGGCTGACTTGAGGTTTAACAGAAGGAGCGTTTAACGTAAAAGCTTCGTCACACTTCTGGTAGAGGGCAGCAGAATGGAATCTTCTTAACTTACTACGTGTATACTAGAGTGCAGCCAAATCAGTATGTTAGTTCCCTCAAATTATTTAAATAATTTTAAGTAATTATTTGAAATTCGTAGACTCCTATAAGGTTGCCAACATTACATGAAATATTAAAAAACATAGCGTTCTAAATTATTTCTGGTTTCCAATAAAACACATTGTTGTAGTTAGTTATTATTTTACTTAGCATGTTTTGTAGGGTAAGCATGGGCGTACGCTGGGGGGTTCAGGGAGTTGAAACCTCCCCCCGAAATACTGGCAATATTCTTTCTCTCTCTCTCTATAACTACTGACCTATAAACTTATTTGAATCTTATCACTGCCTCATGTTTACTAGCCCATCTGGTTTCGCAAAGAAAAAGGAGAGATTTTGGTTTTGAAGTAGGTAAATCTTGGACAATGCAGTCTTTCATTCGCAGTAGAAAGCTATGCGAATGAAAGACTGCATTGTCCAAGATTTACCTACTTCAAAACCAAAATCTCTCCTTTTTCTTTGCGAAACCAGATGGGCTAGTAAACATGAGGCAGTGATAAGATTCAAATAAGTTTATAGGTCAGTAGTTAATGCACTGAAAAAACTTCAGTCTTTATAAAATCTAGAAACTTCAAATTTGGGACACCAATTATTAGAGTGCATTAATGCAGGGCAATTTTAATGTGCCTCATTGTAATTGAGAAAATATTCTCTTTTACACTGCAACTCTCAAAGGCACCTCAAAAAGTAGAGATTGATATTTCTGAAGTCTGCTCTCATATAGTTTTGGAACTTTTAGAACTGCACTGCAGTAATTCCGAAGAAACATTTATGACACTGTATACAATAGCATTAATACTGGCGTCAAATGTTGGCGGCACTATCACAATGCCCAGATCAACTGTGCATCAGGTCCATAGAGAAAATGTTACAGCGTCAGGTTCAGAGGAATACCACAGGATGGCAATATGTTTTCCATTTATAGACAACGTAATAGTGCAATTAAAGGAACGCTGCCGAAACCACAACCAGCTTCTCTCAAACATCCAAAAAGTGATCTCTAAACATCTTGCAGATGATGAAAGTGGCCAAAACTTGCAATTGAGTATAGATCTCGACAGATAACTTTTTCCACATCCTGACATGTTCTTCGCAGAATTTCAATCATGGAAGAAGAAGAAGTAGAGCAGTGTAAGTCTAAAAGACAGGCCAAGCACTGCAATAGAAGCATTTTTGTAATGTAGTGAAATATTTTATCCAAATGTGAGGATAATTCTTCTGATACTGGCGATTCTTCCCAACTCTACTGTTTCACCTAAAAGGTAATTTTAGACATTGAAAAGATCGTAAAGTTACTCGCGTAACACCATGGCACACGATTGCCAAACCAGCCTTGTCTTTCTCAGTGTTCACAGAGAAATCGAAGTGGACACAGATGAAGTTATCTCCAAGTTTTCACTGAGTCCAAGGAGGATAGATTTCATCTTGTGATGATGATAAATTTGACCTTTTTTTTAATTGATGCAAACTGTAAGGTTTTTGAGCCATTACATATGTATTATAGCTAACTATAGTATATATATATATATATATACTGACTTGACAACACACATATATAATATACATGTATAGGTAATGCCAAGTAATAGCTTGCAAGTGTTTAGTATGTATGTTTTTTTAAATCATTCATAAATAGTTTTTCCAGTAAAATTATGTTTACAATAATCATAATTCCCCCCTAAATAATTTTCACCATACGCCCATGAGGGTAAGGCATGTGCTGCACAGGACAGTCAACATTGATAACATTTTACACTATTTGCACCCTACTCTTATTTTAACTAAGGGAGGGTTTGCATAAACACATAGAATGAAATACAAAGGTAGTAGCAGTTTATTAAAATAGCACATAGAAAAACACATAAGCATAATAAATGGTAGTTCATATGGTTTCAGTAGTTTGATTAATTTGATATACATTGGAACAAGAGTATGTAAATAAATTAAACAGCCAAACATCAGACTGCTGGCTACTAAGGTCACCACTAGCTCGTAGAGTACTTTGGACTGAGCACTATGAGTAAATGAATAATCCCTTCAATTAATCGACTGTGGCGACTAGCGTTAAGCAATTAGAAATTAACTAATCAATTTAGATAACTAGTAGGCAACAAAACCAACCAGTCTATAGGGTTCAAAGAAAACGAATACTGAAATTGTCTAAGAAAAGATAAATACCACAACAGGTGGGATTGACTTCACAAGTTCTCTAAGATTAGCTCATACCGCTCTTGGCTACCTACATACATAAAAGTTCAGACTAGAACTTATCATTAAACCAGCAATGTATTGCCTTTCAAAAAATAAATGATATACTGCGCGAACGCCATAGCCACAATATAGGGGAGCTAACCACGTTCCACTCGTGTACAAATAATATGCCCCAATTAGGGCATAACAGTAATAGCAATGGTAGGCTATTGCTGGGCTCACGACCAAACCTTTACAATAAAGGTGTACTCAGAATGAAGTTCAGTATCTACCAGCGCTAGGCTTAAGAAGCCCGTCTAAAGCGACAGAATTGTAAACAATACAGCGAGCCGTTACGGTCTCGAGTAAACAAGAGAAGCCTAAAGGAGGCATAATAACAAGACTAAATAACTTAAGGTAAAAAAGGGCCCATCAAAAGGCCCGGCCGACCCAATTGGGTCATTCATCATGTCTGGTAACTCCCGGTTAATGTGAGCTTACGTACCCCTCAGCTATCCTATCGTAAAGGAAGCCTCATACTTAAACAAACGCTATAGATTTACTAAATTAAACTAAACACGGCAAGTACATCCTAAAAAATACCACCAATTCACAAAGTGATACAACCAGTATATCAAGAACATCAATTATAGTCTTTCATGAATCCAAACTACAAATTTTGGTTCACGCAACCAACTAATCCTAGCTGGTTCGTGTTATTAAGGTAGGCAACTCCATTGAACTAACTACACATTACATACATTATAAACAATAAACGATAGGCACTGGGCGAGCCAAACTAGCATCTAATAATCTATTTGCATGCCTGACTAAATCACAAAGATACCTAAACAAAAGTCAATTCCTTTAACTTTACCAAGTACTGCGCATAGAGTACAGTGATGTAAGTTAGACTAGAACTATAGCATTAATCCACACAAAAAAATTAGTTTTTAAATCTAAGGTTGCTACAGAGGAGCGTAATTGTTGCGTCTGACCACCCTGGTGAGCCCTCTTAACATAAGCAGCAATTAATTTTTCATTAATGTACTGCTTTCGATATTTTTCGTGAACTTCAATTGATGTTTTCCCATTCAGATGAATGCCCTTTCCATCCTTCCTATTCTTACTTGCTTCATTAAATGTCTTCAAGCCCTTTTTTTTCACTACTGTCACTTTACTTCCATCTTTCAAAGCACTATCACAAATAAAACACACCCGAAGAGACATTACAGCCGGTACGTTGTTTGAAATGAATCCGAACTGAACTGAATCGCTTGCCTCTCAAACAGAGTGGCAGGGGTTGAGAAAGATGTTTGGAAGGGGTGAAGGGGGTACTCGGACAAACAAGTTTCAAGGACAGATGGCTGACAGGTAGTTCCACACCTGCCAAACCGGTTTTAGAAATGATAGGGAGGGGAGCGGGAGAAAGAGAGAGAGAGAGAGATCGCGTGACAGAGAGACGGATACGAGGCGAGGGAAACATATACAAACTATTTCAGCGCGCGCTATGCGCCTAAACTATTTGTCTGGAAAAAAAATTTACAGAGCTAAATAGTGGGAAATTTTCTCTAGTTTTATTTTTTATACAGTACATTTTCTGTAAGAGTGCATATTTTTCATGCTATAAGCAAAAAACAAAAAATTTACAAGTTTTTTTTGCATTTTTTTAATGTTTCCCGAAAAGTTTTGAGGTGGCAAAGTGGAAATTCATAATCAGCACCCCGAAAAACATAAAGGAACCAAAAATCAGGACTTCTCCAAAACTTTCTAGGTAAAAATACCAAATTACTGGAATACAGTTAAACCAGCCCATTTGTCGGCTGGAACCAAACACCATGCCAGTAGTTCTTTATCCTAGTTCTGGCGGTAGGGTAGTACGAGCGCGTATAGTGCACCCACAATCGAAGGAATGATGATAGCAAACCAGCTGTGGTGGGGGCTAGTTCCAGCTGCTCCTGGTTTCGTCTCTCCTTGACGCCATAGCACCCAAGGTCCGGCTCTGACGGTGTGCTGATATAAAGATGTAGAGAACCAAGAGTTAAACAACCGGTATGCTCCAGACAATAAAACGTTCTGTGTATTAAAAATATTAGCTCGTCGCAAAATAATAGCACAAACTCCCCGACAGTGACCAATACAGGAGAGAGGGGAAGGAGGGAGAGTTCAGCCAATCACGTCGCATCAAGAGAGTGCTAGAAAGGGTGGCCGCCAAAGAGGGGCAGGCACATGCGTGACGAGCCGAGAAACAGAAAACATATGAAGATCGAACATTGCCTGCGTTTAATGGTAGGGGGTTTTAGCACTCCGGTGTCAATTAATTGAGGCTCATTAGTGATGGTCTCGGGGCATAACCGCCGTATCAGGTCGGCTATGGGAAATTCAAACTGCAGCGACGTGGACACATTGTTGATACCTTGGATTTTGATACAGCCACTTAGTTGTGAGAGCTAAATGCCCATTAGCTCAGCACATATTTTACTGTTATTTATAAATATTGACTATCTTTATATTAATATTATCACTGTTCACCATTATTTTTTATTTTTTTCCTTGAAGAGGCTTCAAAAATTCATTTGTAATCAAATTAAGATATAGGTGAATTTAAACTAAGTTTGTCATTAGTGCTTTAATTCTCTTTTCAAGTGGGTTGTAAACGTATTTTTTTAAACATGAAGTATTCATTCTCTTTAAAGATTGCAGTGTATACTAGAACATTAATTTGCAACCATATTTAACTTGTAAGATTTTTTTTCAGGTCAATATATTTTAGAGAATGTATCGACCTTGATGATCTTAAAGAGACAAATCTTTTATTTTATTTGCCAACAGACTTTAGCCACTATATTTAAAAAAAATTAACAATGAAAATCTATATTTAATTTATTCAATTCTAGTGAGAAATGATACACTTTTGATTAATTCTGGCAAGAATTTTATTAATGTGAATTGGCAGGACTGCTTTGATCACGTCCTATGCTCAGTGAGTTCTAGGGATGTTCGATTCATGGGCTTTGAATCGATTTTCTGGATCGATCTAGATCAAGATATACGGGGAGTACAACTTCAATTGTACAATGGGGTTACAAGGAAAATGTTTAAAAGTAGAAAGACAAAATAATAACAGAAATTTCCCGTACATGGGAGCTCAAATGTAAAAGGAAAGACACAATTAAAACACATTTTGCTCGAATATGCTCCATTCATTTTCCCGATAGTGACTTTGATATTTATGGTGCTAAATTGAAAGTTAACTAAAATGCCAAGAACTTAAAAACAAATTGAATGTTGCCAGTGTTAATACACTAGTTCCAACACGTATATAATTTAGAACATATTTTAATGGTTTTTTAAGTGTAATTTATTCAGTTTTTCTCATTTATTGGTGTGGAGTCAAAATATGTATTAATATGTTTAATGTTCCCAAATGTGATACTATAATTTCTAACAATAATTATTTAGAAAGGACTTAATTTGTCTTTCATAAAGCTTTGTGAATGTTAAGCTATGTTCTCACGTGTCATTTTCAGTGATTCACTGAAGATTAATACAAAATGAACGTCAGAACACTTATTTCATTAGACTGAATTATAATTTCACGATCTCATTAAAAGTTAAAAGGAGTTATACTTTTATTCATTGTTAATTATTATCATTATTGAAAATGAAAATAAAATGAACCTTGTGAACATGTACAAGAATAATTAATTAATTAATTTTTATTAAGATTTATTTAGATATTCACGGACATTATGTTGTTATAAGATATCTCAAAAATTATATTTAAGTGGTGAGACGAACAAACATGTACAACATGTACAAGAATAATTAATTAATTAATTTTTATTAAGATTTATTTAGATATTCACGGACATTATGTTGTTATAAGATATCTCAAAAATTATATTTAAGTGGTGAGACGAACAAACCGACCCATTTTTGGACTGTTACATACAATTTGAATGTCTGTGGAATATAAGTAGTGATTTGTATAAAATAAACCAGCACGTGGCGCCATTTCAATAAATTAAACAGTAGTTGATTATTATCAACATGATCACTATGATAAATGACACATGTGAACAAATTCATTTAATTTTTATTTTCATTATAAATGAATTACTTGAATTATTTATTGAAAAAGACACGTGAAAACACGGCTTTAAGCGCTGACGTCACACGCTCAGCCAATCAGATGTATTTCTCCAACTGGCGCTACCTTCTATTCTGTTTACATTGGGTCAGACCAGTGTTCTTAGACCTTGACAAGATTTACCAATAATTGTGTTGGCCTACCTGATCTTGATTGCAATGGCTTCAAGTGACTTTTAAGAATTATTTAGTCATATCGTAGAAATATATTTCAGCATTAATTATTGGGGTGTGTTTAGTCAAGGTTTTTAGGGGTGCAATAAAATACCGTGTAACATTATTACAGTTAATGCTTTACTTCATACAAAATCATTTTTGTTCTGTAGTTTGCATTCAATGGTTATGATGGCTGAGGTGCCTTATAAGTTGAGTTGCGTTTTGTATGGCCACAAATCTGATGTCCGGGCCGTAGCTGCTACCCGAAATGGATGCATTGTGTCTGGCTCCAGGGACAAGTCTGCTAAACTATGGACACCAAATAGGTAGGGCCTAAAGGTTCTTGTCTGCAAACATTATTACTTTTTGAAAAAAAATATTTTCATGAAAATAACAATAGGCCTGCTAACTTAACAGACAACTTTTTCAACTTGGGCTAATTTGACAAATTAAAGGGAAATACATTAAATTATTAACACGGTTTAAGTCCAAATTTAGAAAATAATTTAACTCTGCTATTTAACAGGGTAGGCCTATCTGAATTCGGCCATTCGATATTTCTCGATATTCCCAGAAACGTTTCAACATCAAAACCTGCATAAATGTCTACCAAAATTAATGTACCTATACACTTATCCTAACTTAAACGTTTAATTTTCTCAGACATGGCAGATTAGGTTATGTTAGGTTGTGTGCGAATGATGTGTAAGCACCTTATACAATACACTCTTTCACTTAAAATACCAAGGAAATGTCAGTGGTCTAGAGGTAAGGTGTCAGACTTCTGTGCTGGGGGTCCGGGGCTCAATCCTCGGTCACTGCACAGATTTATCTGATTGCCAAACCCTTCCTTCACCTCTGACAAGACGTGTATTAATCACAACTTGTGAATGTGTGGAATGCCAGGCCTCCATCTTGGTTCAGATTCCACGTTAAACTGTAGGTCCTCCATTTCATCTAAAAATCACCCTACCATTACACATTAGCGTAAGTACGTATAACCCAAACGGGTAGTAAGACGCGGCGCTAATAATAACCAAGGAAATGTCGAATCATGGATAGTATGAGCTGAGGGTTGGATTTTTTTTTTCTGTTAAATTATTAGAAACTTTTTTCTAGCACATATAGGCTACATGCAACAACATATATAAATTTCCAGTTATAACAAAATAAATACTGTGAAAAAATTCTAAATTGTAAAAAATAGCATTAGAAAACTCATATAATTCACATGATAATTTTCTGCTAAGCAACTTCCAGGAACAAATATAATTGAAAAATTACTAATTTTTTTTATATAAGTAACCAAAACTTTGTATGTATTAAATAATCTATTTTCACAGCACAACTTTATACTTGGAAAAACCAAAACCATAATAATATAATATTGATAGACAAACATTAAGTTCCTTGTGTTAATGAAACATTCCTAGAAGAGTTCACACGCCTTAGACTATCCCCATCGGTGATTTAACAGATTTATTACTAGACATTAAGCGTTTACAATTAGGCCCTACTACAGATCTATTTTTTTAAGTAACAAACCTAATTCCTGTAAATGAGTAATTATTTTTGTTTTATAACTTGGTGGCCGCGTGGTATAGTTCGCTACTCTTGGAGTAGACTATACTGCTGATGATGGGGAGATCAAAGTTAGAGTCTTGGTCGATTGTACTGAGGGTGGTTTTTCTTATATGTTTTCCACTCTCCCTCCAAGCAAATGTGGATACACTTCATATTAATATAACCTCCCTAATGCCTGAAACTATTAGCGTAGTTAGGTAGCTTAGATAAGCTTATAACCCGAATGGGTAGTAAAACGAGGTGTTAAAAAAATGTATCTTGATTATAAAAACTTAACGTCTTACAACAAAACCATCAAAAGTATAGCATCACAGATTTCAACTGCACATGAGCAGATTGTCAAGCATCTCTACTGCATTTTTTGTCACACAATATTTATAATATTATAAACATAAAAAAAACCAGAGCTTAACCCAACCTTTTATGCGTGAATAGATAAAAATTTCTGAGCTTAGCCTAATTGTTCATGTGTAGTTAAATAAAAATTTTGAAAACAGTAACTATCTTAAGACCTTGCTTAAAATAGCAACTAGGTTAGTTTTCTAAGAATTTTTTAATGTAGAATTTTTTCCACAACATTTGTTTTGCTACAATCGGAAATTAGCTTATCTATTGTTGTGTGTAATAAGTGCTAGAAAACATTAAATTTATCATAATTTAATAGTGGAAAAAAAAAAAAAAATATCACCTTTGTTNAAAAAAAAATCTCACCTTTGGTTCACACTATAGCTGTTGATTCCAATGATATAATTATAATTATTTGAAACGTTTATTTTTACAACATTCAGACAACTCTGTAGCATTTGTTGCTATAAGTACAGTCAACAAGGCAACAGAGCAGTACTTACCCTATATCACCACCCAGACTCAGCAAGAAATCAACACGTCTAGCCGCATCGGAACCCACTCAACAAATGCCAGAGAGCTTTCAAGAGTCCGGACACGCCCCGCTAGAGTCCGCCACAATAGTACCAACATAACAACTCCAAGAAGACGAGAGGCATTCTTCTAGAAGGAAGTGGAAAAGGCTTCCAGAAAGATGTAGACGTTATTCATGGCTACGCACATTCCCCCCCCCCCCCCCCCCCC
>CABFWB010006271.1:2947-35017 GCA_902151455.1 Timema bartmani
ATAGATTTAATGTCATACATTATCGTCATAGCTGACCTACTTGACCATTATTCGCATATAAAAGGCAAAGTTGTCAACTTCATGATAAGTTACCCTTTTGCCTAGTTTAGCATGAGTAAATACATTTTAAAAGGCTAAGATGAACCCTAAAATATAGCAGAGCATTAAAATAAAGATTATCAGACTGATACTGCACCTTTTGATACAAACATTACAATTTGCTCAGGGCTAGACCTACCTATGATATGCATTTTCATATATAGAGCCCAAAAAAAGTCTCCATTGACAGGAGCTATGACGTTATCAATATAGCTGCCGATTCAGAATGCTTTTATCAATATTTTTCGAGAAGCACATGCTCAATTATTGGTTGTTTTTTTTAGTGAAATTATCTTCATTTTATAAGCAAATACAAGTTCCCAATTCGATAATAGTTATTTAGTAATTAAACAACAATAACAATAACGAGTGGTAAAGTTCTTTTTATTTCCGTCATAAGTTTGTATGTGTGGGTTTAATAAAAAATAAGGCTTCATATAAAATTTGTTTATTACTTAATTTAATATAAAATATATATTGTAATTCTTCCGTATGACATGCCGTTGGGCTGTAAATCCTTGATAAAACACTAACAAGTTGTGGGAAGACTGTATTGTCACCTCGTACCGTGTAGTTACTAGAATTGATAAAAATCATAGAATTAAGAACTGACTTATACTATTTATTTTTTCAACATAAACCTAAAAGCACCCTCCCACACCCACCTACCCCTACCAACCCCATTCCTATTTCATATTTTACATTATTTGTATTAATTTTTATGTCTATTATGGTATATTGTTTATTATAAGTTATTTTCAATATTTTTATATCTAAACACGGAGTGAATTGTATAATTTATCTTGTATTAAATTACTATAAAATATCGGCTTTTATAGCGTCTAGGATATTAATGACAATTTTGCCAGACTGACTACATGTTGAAGAACAAAACCCACAAGTACTGTCAAAGACAGTGATCAGGCTCGCCAAGGGTGATTTTTTGTCACAGCAAGAAAAGGAAGAGTTCAAATGGTTGAAATAAACATGTGGAGGAGGTGACAACCAAATAGCTTGGTCTGCTTGGCATGCAAGTACTATAGTAAAGATACCAGAGAAAGCTTTTTCCTCTTTAATGCCTTTGTTCTAGGAGGATTCGAAATCGGTGGCGATGATGAAACATGGCTTGAAGTTGATGAAATCTAAAACTGAATATCTAAATGTAGGACAACCACCCGTCATAACAATGGAGCAACCTTTGTACGCTCTTGCTAAAGTCATTCTGTGGAGCTACCGTTAAGAATTTAGGGAATATTTAATAATGTTCAATTCTTCACATATAGAACAGGAAATTTTGATGGTTCTTGGGAAGTATCAAAATGGAAGTAGGTAGATGCATGCCTTAACAGAAGCCGATGTTACATTAAGTGGAACAGCAGAATCTTTCATTAAAGTTTCTTCGATTGTGAAGACAAAACACGCTCACCAGATCACAACAATATGTTTGTTCAAGTTGATGAATGAAACTTTAGTATTAGAGAATGGCTAAAATAAGAGTGAAGAAGAAAATTTCAAAAAATAGAGAACCAAAATATCATCCAAGGTATCCGCTTTTATGTACTGGCGTACCTGTTTAGATATGAAACTTATTTTAATGTTGGTTGTTCAATCACAACGCAGTGCGAAATTATTTCTGTTTGTTAAAGTGCTCAAGAAAATTGTGCTATGGTTCTTTGCTTTGGACGTCCATAACAATTATTCTAAGTTACTTCCTATCTTTCTTAAAGGTCTTCAAGTGTTAAATTCAAACACTTGAGACTAGCTACATTTTTTTTATCCAAACGAATCAATCAAGCTCATGAATAAGATAGTGCTTTTGTAAAGGGCAGTGGTGAAACTTTGGGTTTGTTGACAGATATCATCTCGTTACGGAGGTGATTTGTAGGACAGATATCTCTGCATTGATATATCAATTTGAAAATATAACTTCTCCAAGAGAGTCATCACAAAAACAGATGGAACAATAAATGTCGTATTTCCAAACTATATTCAACAAGAAAGTAAATGCTATAAAAAAAAGTTATGACTGCTCTTGGAAATCCTTTTCTTCGAATCAAGAAAAAAGTTGTATTAATTTAAGAACATGGCATTGTCAGAAGAAAGTGTTCAGAACATAATGAACATTGAAGAAGTAGGCAAAACACAATACAAGGAATATGTTTCCACAAGGGTAGCCTCAGATTAAATATCTTGGTACAAAAAAGATAAAACAGAACAAGTTTGCATTATTTGGAAAGAAAGAAAATCTTTGAAAATGGGGTGGATTTAGGTCACTAAAGAATCACGTTAGCTTATTCTCTGAAATTTTTGTCATTTGCACGACTAGAGACCTCGTCCTTTGCCACTTCTTTTATTTTGAAAACTATCCAATACTTGCAGCTATTTCATCTAAGAGACATATTCAAAGAAGAAAAAAGGCCAGTCTGGTGAACACTTTGGAATGGTAAATATATTCTCAAAGAATTGATGAAGAAAATCTGTAATCTAATATCATGGATTTTGAAGACCAAATCTTCATTGATGATCCAGTTGAAATGCCAGATTAAGGTTCTCAAGAGATGCTCATTCAAGATGAAGGTGCTAATCATGATACTCAATAGGTTCCTGAAGATAACACTTTACCAGAAGGTGATTCGAACATCAAAAATCAGATAACATCTATTGCTTATGATGGTCAAGATCTCATTTATATCATTCAACCAAAATTGAAAAAAAAAATCCAAGAATACAGTGAATCTTCAGGGAAAATATCTTTAGGCAGACGTCGAAAAGTACCAAGAACAGCGTATTAATATAGTCTAAGATTCTTACCAAAAAACTATAAAAATCCCACACCAGAGATTGCGGTGGATCTGAAAAGCGGCATCAGGTTTGGGCAAGCAAAATATTGATGAAGAAATGTCAACACTGCCTAAAAAACCCGGACAATATTACTGAACTATTTTCCTTACTGGCCAAAGAGACTGTTGCCAGTTCAAATCTGAAGGATATACGGGCGTTTTTCACTAAAAGCTCAATTGTTTTCTCTAATGATGAAAATCAGACTTCATTCGCTAAGGAAATGTGTAATCACGAAGAAGCTGATTGTAGTTTTTTTTGTCTATGTATTTGATCCAGTGAAGAAAGATTTCAAGGCCTTTTACGTTTCCACAGTATACACAGATGTTATTGTGATGGCTACATTCCATTTCCTCACATTCTCAAAAAGGGGCCTAGCTGAACTCAAAGTCAAGTTTGGTTGCGACCATTTCGATTAATAATATATCTCAAAATATTGGTGAAAGGAAATAATTGGCTCTGCGTGTATTTTACGCTTAATATGGGTGCGACAGCACATCATTTGTTGCAGGCCAGAGCGGAAAAAAATCGATTTAGAACAAATGAACCGAGTTACCTGAAGTGACGGAATCTTTTTGGTACCTGTCACACCCTCAAGACAATTTTCCTGAGGATATGTTCAATCTCCTCTAAAGGTACCTAGCTACATGCTACAGTGCAACAAGAGACTGCCTTTCTTTAAATTATGCAGGTTTGAATCACTTAACATCGCATAAAAGAAATATGGAAAATATTTCAGCAACAGTTGATGCTCTGAAGTTGAATGTGCTCCCCATATGCTACCAAGGAGGTCACAAGTGGGGACATCTAAAAGCAATGGTAGAGTTACCAATCATTTCAATTTTCGGATTCGATAATATAAACAATAGCTACAACACAGTTTGGATAACCCAACCAGTTTATCTGGCTCTACGGGAGTTTGTTTGCTGCTAATGTAATAAAGGTTATCTGAAAATCACTGCAATTTTTTTCAAACACGATCCATCTTGCACTAGGCTGCACAAAACATGCCAAGAAAAGAGCAATAATGCCTAAGCTCTTACAGTCAGTCACCCATTAGACCTAAACTTCTTATTTTATTTACTGGAAGATTGGTTGTCTTCTAAGACTATACTATAAATACGGCCCTTAGAAGACACTATGACGCCCAAATAGCTGTCAGCTTGCAATCCAAGTATCCTTAATAACAATGCTGTAAATGAAATGGTTATTTCTCCATCATATTGCCATCATAGTTGGTAAGCCTAATATGTTTGGAGACGTATGAACTCCGAACAAACCAAAGACCTAGAAGAGGATCTATGCAGGGTTCCTTAACACAATGCATCCTCAACATCCTTCTCCTTACCTTAATAGTCTAAGCAGGAAAGTGTTAACAAAAGCCTAACAATATATATATATATATATATATTTTTAGCACCGCATCTTATTACCTGTTCAGGTTATATGCATATACACTAATTACGCTAATAAGTTAGGGATTGGGAAGGTTGAATTTAGAGGAAGTGTACCCAAATTTGCGTGGAGGGAGTGTGGAAACTCATTTTGAAAAAACACTTTCAGTATACCCGTCCGTGATTCGAACTTAAATCTCCCTGTCATCGGCATTTTAGTTTAACATGAGGAAATGCCTTACACCATATGAACACTGAAGCAGGTCATATAAATATCTTGTGTTTAGTGTTTAACATCCCTTACTTCCTGATATCCATCCTATAGCGTGAACTCGTACACCTGTGGCACCTTTTGAAAATGTTAAGATCCATAAATATTAATTATATATATTAACACTTTCAAACGCAATATTATAGACATAGCTAGTATAATTAAATACCAGTTATATTTGGTCACAAACTAGCTATTCATGTTAAAGATTATGTCACTTATTTCATATTATTACGATATGTTCAAATTGTTGATCATTTGCAATATTTGTGTCCTTGAAGAGATGTGAAAGTATCGATTATATTTTGTTTTTATTATAACAATTATTGTTGCATATATAATAACTATAATAAAATGGTTAATGAGTTTAAATATTTAGGAACAATTTAAACTAGTAATAATGATATTAGATTGGAAATTATTAAAAGAAAACAGTTGTGAAATGCATGCTATTACTCGGTCAGTAAGTTGAATGGATAGAAATAGTTCAAGATAGGGATAGGGTGTAACGAGGTGAACTGGATAAGTAATGAGGTGAACTGGATAGAACTAGTTCAAGATAGCGATAGGGTGTAATGAGGTGGACTGGATAGAACTATCTCAAGATAGGGATAGGGTGTAATGAGGTGAACTGGATAGAACTATCTCAATGTAGGGATAGGGTGTAATGAGGTGGACTGGATAGGACTAGCTCAAGATAGGGATAGGGTGTAAAGAGGTGAACTGGATAGGAATAGCTCAAGATAGGGGCAGGTGGTGTAAGTGTAAGTGCGGCAATGAACTTAGAAATTTCTAATACCATAGAGTAAGTAATTATAATGAGATTAATGTTAATTGATTTTAAACAGAAAATACTCTTTTAAAAATAATTGTTTTCTTATTTCAGGGAAAAGTTATATCATACAAATGTCACATTTAGTGAAAACTCTACAATGACGTATGTGGCGAGACGTACTGCTATATTTCAACCTGAACTAAACCATTTAAGTTTGAATGATACACTAGTGTTGCCCAATATTGGCGTGTTGGTGAGTGAAACTTTAATATCAATACTTAATATGTGGGCTCTAAAATAACGTTGAGGCATGTGTCAGGGTTTCCGAACTTTCCATCGAAATATATGAACCCACCAAAAGAGGTGTTCAAATATACAGTGCTGTACGTATATAAACGTAAATAAGGTACAGGGTTCTTTTTTAATTTAACTAATCATTTTGCATGCTCCTAGCCAATACTTTTTATTTTAATAATCACCTCCAAGCAAGAAGCATTCTTTAAAAACTCCCGTTGAAACAATTTATCCATCAATATTTTAAGTAACTTTTTTTTGTACATCTAAACGGTATTGGAGAACAAAGGGTTTTTTATTTTATTAACTGTAAGATTATGCTTGATTAATACAAATTATTCTCCCTTTCCCCTCCTCATGTGTATTGTTATAATCAAACGATATCAACATATTAAGTTAACATTCTAGTGGACCCTCCTTGGGAAAATTATCTTTTTATGCCATTTGGTTGAAGCTGTGATTTTATAAAAAGATACTTTCAAATTATATTTATTTCCTAACTACTCAGAATGTATGTATACATTTTTAATAAATATATTTAAGCTCTTTATTACATAATGTCTTTTAATATTTTCTAAATTGTTTACTCTGAAATTTTGTTCAGCACTTTGAAATCTCCAACTAAGATTCTAAATAAATGATTCCTAAATGGCAAATCCCTAGCTATAGTTCTTGGCCACGGAAAGAGGCCAATTAGTAGAACACATATAAAGCAAATATGATCTTAGTTAATAATCCATAAGAAAGTGACTTTTTTTAGAGCCACCTTACGAGCCGTTTAGGCTATACACATACGTAATAATTACAATAATTTGTTAAGGATGGGTAAGGTAGAGTTTAAAAGAAATGTACCCACACCTGTGTGGAGGTAGAGTGGAAAACCATTTAGGAAAATCTTCCCTCAATACACCTGACTGAGATTAGAATCCTGTCCTCCCAGTTCTCATGATTTTATTCTACTGCAATAATGAATCTTCAAACCGTGTGGCCACCAAAGCGGGCTACGTGACTAATTGTTTAATGAAACAATGTTAGGCTTATTCATTTTTTTAAGTAGATGACAAAAGAAATGGTAATGTATATTTAACTACGAGTTGAATAACACAGGATTTAAAAACAATTTTTAGTTTTTGTTTGCCTTTTCACTGGTTCCCACAGTCATTATATGGCAGGTGTGAGCAAGGCACTATTTTAGAGGAAATAAACGAGCATCATTATATGGCAGGTGTGAGCAAGGCACTCATTTAGAGGAAATAAACCAGCATATGAGTAACTATGTGCGAAGAGGGAGTGCTAAGCCATTTAGGATAAAACACTATCAGTACACGTGTCCTGAATTCGAATCCCAACCTCCCTGTTACCAGCAAACCAAACTAAATGATCTTCACATTTATACTACATGCCCACTGATGAGGATAAAATGAAGTTTTAATTTTTAAACAAAATCACCGCCATGATAAACCAATCTTCAAGCTACTGAGTAGAAAATGTTAAACCAAATATTGAAAGATTCAGTTATTTATAAAAATATTGGTATTTACAGAGAGACTATTAATGTGTCCCCATAATATTCTCTCGAATGTTTAAATATAGAATTTTTTTTTAATGCAAAATACAAAAAAAAAAAAATCGAACAAAATTGTTGTGGTTTAGAAGGGGAAAGATTGATTTGGTGGACTTTTCTAGGCTATTTAAGGTAAACTTTGTTTTTTCAAATGGAAACCAGAATAATTTTAGTGGCATCTAATATTACGTAAAAAAATCATCTTTTGAGTGAAACATCTTTTTTTATTCGATCTCTATTTTTTAAAGATATTTGATCAAATATCAAGACATTATTATAATATTTGGTTTATTTCTAAATGGTATTAATTTAAAGTGTTATTGTTTTATATCACAATGTATAGTCACAAAAACTACAATTATTGTTCAAAGTGTTCTCCGTTATTTTTCATGCAATCTTCGAATTCACGTATTAGTTCTGGGGTTCTTGCAGACCATTTAATAGACCCTATTCTACTGATTTAAAATGTCTTATTGAGGCAGTTCCTAACAGCGATTGTTTTATGTGATGATGGTCCATCTTGTTTGAAATAAAGCCAGGTTTCCTATAAATAAATTACGTAACTCTCATTTATCTGGTTTATATATTTTGTGTGTAATAAGAGGCTTAATAACATATTACAACATAAGTATAGCTCACCACCGAGATCTCTCAAAAACTAATGTTCATACGATTTTATCTTTCAAAATACTGGCCCATCTTTGAAAATAGAGATCGAATAAAAAATATTTCACAAAAAGGTTTTTTTTATGAAGAAAAGGATGCCGCCAAAAATAATATGAATTTCCACTTTAAAAAATCAACTTTACCTTGAAATAACCATGAAAATATCCACCAAATCCAAAATGAATAGTTTTTTCCTGGTTCCCCCTAAAAGCCACACGAACAAAAGTTGTTCAAAGAGTTTTTTCGTATCTTGCATGTTTTTCGAGATAAACAGCTAGAGACTTTTAACAAACACACTCGATATATCTTGTAATACATTTAATTATCATGGTTTCTTCAGCTGTCTCAGTGTAAGACTATCCTATACGCAGTGGTGTACTGGCCAGAGTGTCAGCTTGTCCTATGGTAAGTGGGCCCTGTGTGCCCCTGATTAAGTGGGCCCCCTTAAACATTAGACGATATGATAAACAGGTTAATGACCTTTTAGTATTTTGAAATTATAATAGAAGTTCCAATATTATTACTGTATGCAAATAAAATTTAAGGTGTCTTACTATTTTAAAAATAGGTAATTTCAGAACAATATTGACAACATTTACTTGGTTGTATCTATTTGAAACTCCAGCCCCGTTATCAAGTTAATCACAGAAAAATGATTTAGATATGTTTACTGCATGAAGTTTAGTAAATTCAGCTACAACAAAGTTGAAACAACAGACAAGAACATTTAATAACGTTCACAGCAAGATATTGAAATTAGTAAATGAATGTAATGTAAAGATTAAAATAATTTTAACTTATTATTTCGTGTACTGCTGCCACAATCTTAAAACAAAAACTTAATAGTTTTATTAATATATTTTATTTCAATGCGTTACGAAAACACCAATTATACAGTAAGCCTTAGGGAAGTATTATTATAAGCGTTTGATAATATTTTTGATTGATAATATAGTATTAATAAGAAAATAATGGTTATTTCTGAATAGTCTAACATAGCGACTTTTTGTCAGTGTTTGTAATATAAATCATCTGCTAGATATCACTTATCACCTCTCATGCTGTAGATATAGTATAGTCCCATGTTATTAATCTATCATACTAAGGTTTCTAGCGTTAGCCATGTTGGTAGTATGTGTATATATTATGTAGAGCTATATACCGAGGTTTCTACCAGTAGTTGAGTGGATATATTCTCTGTATTAAGTCTGCCATTCCATGGTTTTTACCGCTAGTCAAATGAATATTCTCTCTCAGTGGCAGTGGAACCGGGAGTTCCTTGCCCCCCTGAAATAAGTTGAAACCCTCCCCACCCCCCAGATACATTTCAAATCCTCTGATAATATAAAATATTAAATTGAATGAAGGCCTTAGATCAAACTCCAAATTACTTCTAGATCCTTCAATTTTTTAACATTTTCCGGAGTAAACCACTTTGAATAGCTTCTAGAGACATCCAAATTTATGGGGGAGGACCACTTTAAATGGAAGCTTTGAAAGGAATCTTTTTTTTATTCAAGGCGATTACTACTTAAATACTGTAGCCTCTAGAGGCGTCAAAATGTCAAAAAAATTACAGGGAAGACTACGCCAAATAACTTATAAAAATAACTAATTTTCAAAAGTTGGAATAGGAAACTCCTAATAGCTTTTAGAAACATTCAATTTTCAAACCCTTATTGGAAGGTTAGGGTCGTTTGGTCGTGGTAGGCCAGACCCTAAAAAACATTTAGTTTGCTTGCCTGCATACACACAAATAAGACTTCACCACCACATTTCTCTCAGGATACAACGTATCGATGTCTAGCCACAATAAGGTTTCTATCACTGATAACAAAGCCCCGGATTTAAGCTAACGTACAAAGGTTTCTACAGCTACCCGATTGAGTAGAGTCTCTCTCTTTCAACAGATAGTTTAGTCGGTAGCGTGTCTGTCCATGGAGCTAAGTGTTCTGGGTTCGATTCCCGGCATGGTCTAAAAATTTATCATTGGTGAAATATGAATCAACCCTTTCAAAGTGGTGAATTAATGGCTGGAGGCTGGCTGTTGTGTTTGTTCTAGGTTTAAGTTAATTTATATATATATATATATATATATATAGAGAGAGAGAGAGAGAGAGAGAGGCCTATATATATATGACATAATTACTCGGTTCTGAAAAAGCATGTTAAATCAATGACAGTGAAAAGTAGTGTCACTCTGTTTGTATTAACATCTTCTTCCAGTAGCCACGAGGATAAATAAATTATTTAAGTGTGTTACCAGTTTCCCAAGGTTTATATAGCAAGGTAGCTGAATATATTGTACATTAATAATTAATCTAACATGCCAAGGTTGATATTAGTAGCCCCGTGGGTATTGTGTGTCTGAATTTTTACTAACATACTGGGTTTCCAACAGTAGTCAATTTGATAGTGTTTCGTTTAAATTCTAGTTGTTGGGGAAGTCCAATATCGTTGAGATCAGTTTTAGAATGTACTTAGGTCATTAGTCTGGATAGTATATAGGTCAAGATCAATATCGTATTACAAGTATTACCTCAGGAGTTATCTAAGAGGGTTAAGATAACTAGACTAAAGCGGTACCTGGAGAAAGAGATTCAAAACAGCTAATCATTAATTACAATAGGAACACGTGCTTTGAAAGTGAAAGTTAACGACGTTAATTAATTGGTGGTATTAATACGCTCCAAATTATCGTGTTGAAGAAAAAAACCTAGTGGTAAACGCCACTACTACGAGTAAGCCACCAACTGTGGATGATAAAGACTGCCACGCCTGATTAAGGCACTCTGCCTTGTAAAAACCAACAGGTGAGATGGTTGGCGAATTTATTTATATTTTATTTGAGTGTTTCGTTGTGTTTGCTTATCTTGAACCCTTTTAATTGAAACAATACGGTCCACAAATTTCATTGATAAGATGCAATCACGGTAACTACTCTGCAAATCAAGTTTAGCCCGTGGTTTCAACATTTTTTGTCCACCGTTAATGGATAAGTACCTCGTAGCGTGAGTAGAAGTTTGCACTGTATGTTATCGTAGTCATTGTTGCATAAAGTTGGTGAATTGTTTCAATTTTCTCTTTAACCTGTTAACTATGTCGTTCGTTTAGTTAATAGTCTTCCTTGAGAGATTTTTCCTGTTGGTAAATTTAGACAGGCCAATGATTAGTGTGCATTCATAATACTCAAAGTTTCCAGGTCGTTCAGGGTTTACTAGATCCTAGCACTCGCATCAAGTTGAGTATTTATTTAGTTCGTTCCTCTCTTACCTAAGTTTCAGCTCTCAGAAGTTAAAGTAATAAACTGAAAATTGAAAAATGACACCTGGACACGGGAATAAAACCCGGGACCTTTGGTTTGGTACGTCAATGCTCTAACCACTGAGCTATCCAGGAATCTTCCCGTGCCCAGGATCATTCTTCACTCATATTTTAATGCAGAGTCTATAATGGACGTGCGGAAATCTTCAGCTACAAATATGTGATTTTTTAATTAAGATCACGAACTATCAGATAACGCAGCCACCTTCAACTCGGTAGTTGGCTTAATGCTGTCACTTGTACAATTATTAGAATTGTAGGGGATTGCATATTTAAGAATCAAATAGCCAAAGCTTGCTTTTATGCTTTTAGTGAGGATTACTCCATGTAGATATCATATTTTGAAAATTGAAAAATGACACCTGGACATGGGAATCGAACCCGATACCTTTGGCTTTGGCTATTTGATTCTTAAATATGACAGTAAGAAGCACCACCGGTACCAGAGAAAATGTTGGGGAGTGAGAATCCAGAGGACACCTCAAGGGAATTCTCTCTGGCCACTGTGACGTATGGGGTTTCAACGGCTCCCTTTTTGGCATTGTGTACTCTCCATCAGCTTGTTGAGGATAAACGAGTGGCATTTCCGGCTGTTTCTGCTGCATTGCAGACAGCAATCTACATGGATGATGTGGTGACGTCGGTCAAGTTTCTGGCAACGGCAAAACACTTGCAGCAAGAACTGATTGGGATGCTAGTCAAAGCCGGCTTCCAATTAATAAAATGGATTTGTAACTGGAAAGAACTACTGTTGGATCTACTCCCAGAGTACTTTGCTATATTAATGGCAATCTTCTCTTTCATGAGTGAGATGGAGAGTACCACCAAAATTTTAGGAATCCTCTGGAATCCACTTCACGATCAGTTTTGAACCAAGTACAGTCGACGGCCAGACAAGCGACTTAACGTGTCATTCTCTCTATGGTTGCACGGCTGTACGACACTTTGGGATATCTGGCTGCTATTAATCTTAGTCTGTAAGTACCTTATCCAGCATCTATGGCAATCTGGAATAGAGTGGGATTCTCCAGCACTGGCTAAAGTTCTGGAAAAGTGATGCTGGTTTCGGGAGGAGCTCCCTCTTTTAGCAAAACTGAAGATCCCAAGGTGGCTGAAAATTGATGAAAAAGCAAAGTTACAGCTCCACGGCTTCGCGGACAATTCTTAACGTGGATTTTCTGGGATTGTCTATTTGAGAGTTGAAGGTGAGGAGGGGAATATTAAGGTTTGGTTCCTGTTTGCATGGGCTAAGGCTGCCCCATTGAAAAGGATAACATTGCCCCGATTAGAGCTTTGTAATGCAGTAATGGTTTCAAAGCCTCCTCAGGCATGTCAGTCAAGTCCTTTCTAGTGAAGTTGCCATTGATTTTGTCACTTTATGGACTCATTCTAGTGTAGCGTTGAGTTGGATAAAATCGTAACCTAATCATGTGAGTAGGTTTATTGCCAACATGATGTGTCAGATACAAGAGTGGCTATCCCCAGATCAATATTGGCACGTTCCAACTTCTACTAACCCGTTGGACTACTCCAGCAGGGGCTTGTTTCCTAGTGAGCTTTTGGACCATTCCTTGTGAGGGAGTGGACCAGCATAGTTGAGTCAAACCTAGGAATGCTGGCACATCTTGCAGTAAACAGGCTCAGTGACGGAAGAAACGAAGGCAATGGCACTGAACGTCACAGTGGATGCCAGTGAGAGTCCTACTCAATGGATGAATTTCTTCTCCAGACTGTCAACATTAAAGAGAGCTACCACCCTTATTTTACGATGAATAGATAGAATAAGATCTGAAGGACCAAATCTAGTTGACTTCACCGCAGAGGAATTATCAGCTGCCATGCTTCTTCTTGTGAAACTGGTACAGTGCCAGGAGTTATCCGAGGAAATAGCTCAATTGGATGCAAGAAAGACATGCCGTAGGAAATTTGCAGGTTGAATCCTTTTATGGATGACGAGGGGTCTCTACGGGTGGGTGGACGGTTGTTCAACACCAAGTGACCCTTTGCGCAAAAGCAACCCCCTTGATGCCTCAGGATCACCACCTTACCAATTAAATTATTGATGAGTCCTACCAGAAAAACCGACATCCCGGCCCACAGAACCTCCATTGCATGCTCAGAAGTCAATTTTGGATCATGGTGAGCAGAGATGGCGTTTGAAGATGGGTAGGCCTATGCATCCCGTACCTTAAAGCACGTCCATTGTCTACATTTACAGTGATGGTAGGGATCTCTACGGCAAGATTGGAGGAAGTTAAAGCCTTCCACACAACTGATGTCGATTGCGGGGGTCCATATACGATAACGTTGGGCCGCATTCGAAAAGCTAAGAAAAAGAAAGCGTACATCTTCCTTTTTATGTGTATGTCTCGAATTGGAGTCCAAATTAACTACGGACGCATTCTTGGTGGCTTTTTGGCAGTTCTTGGCTCGACATGAATCAGTGCACGAATTATTTAGTGACCAGCGCACCAATTTTGTTATCTCTAAAAGGGTGCTAAGAGCTCCATGTTGTCAAGAAAGCTGCTGCAGATTCTGATACCCTACATTAATTGTCACTACGGATAACGGATATTGAAACATCAAATCACTACAAATCGTTTATTACAATAGGCTAGGAAATTTATTTATTTATCATTCTTAATGCTATGCATGGATCTCAATCTAATATTTATTTTTTAAGCGGATCAAAGGAAAGTCTCAGAGCAGGATTATGCACACCACAGTACCGATTTATATGAGTCACTTAGGAACAACCATTTTTGGTTTCTACACTCATTTAGTGACTCCGATGCTAGTTCCAGATAATACAGGCAGGGGAAAATGAAGTGTGTTGAGCTTCTCTAGAAGGAGAAAGAGCTGTTAAGGTATTCAAGGACCCAAGTGGGTCTTCAGAGGCAATCTAAAAAGCAGGACAAAACCTTCTGATTCTTCTTTATGTAACAAAAAACTGTGAATCAATAAATAAATATAGATAGCAGTACTTCGCACAATCTATTATCGATAGTTTCCAAGCCAATCATCACTACCACCAATCAAAGATGCAGCTAGATTGCACTCGTTTCGAACTTTCAACCAAATCCAGCAATGGTATTGAAATAGAAAATCAGCTTTAGACTGGGTATGAAAAAATTTAAAGAATGGGTTGTTAGCGATCCCCACTCTACAATAGCCAGTTCCTCAGAAGTTTCTGAAACTCATTTGTTGTAAATATGCAAAGAGATGCATTGCCGCTGATAGCTGTCACAAAGCTGGTTTGTGGTTTATGCCAGGGAAGATCTTGTCAAAATATTGTAGGCGCAGATTAATTAGATGAAGGCGAGAAGATAGCTATTTAAGTAGAAAACTCTTTGGAATATTCCGACGATTATCAACTAGCTCCTGAATATGAGATGGATGTTGTATACAATTAAGATGATATCGAGGCATATAATGATCAATAATGGTGATAGTTTAAAAATAAAAAAACAACAGAAAATTGATTTAACCCTCAACTTCAAAAGAAACTTATGGTCAGTATAGGATATTAGGCATCTTGGGGACACCACATAAAGAGAACCCACTGAATTACTTTACCTCTATATAGTGTGGAAACGAGTACAGGGTAAACCAAATGTTTTTTTGACTTGAACCAATAAAAATCTTATAAAGCAGCAAAAATAAACAAATTGTGTTGTTGCAAGTTTCCAGTAGTAGAAAAATTAGCAAACGCCCAAAAACAAGCACATATTTCGACGACTATAGCTTCGAAACAGATTAACCTCTTTATTAGATAATTTACTCATCTTTAATTTTGGTAACGACATATTATGTTACTCTAAAATTGATACTAGCCGAGATATTTAGAAATATTAAAATATTAGTAGCCTAACTTTTTTAATCTTTTTTCAAGGTGGTGGCCAAATCATGGCCTTTCATGGGGTGCAAAATTATAAGTGTTTTCTGAAACCCAATCAACCAAATTTAAATTAATTCCAGCTTGTCCATAATCGCTCCCTCTAACAATGTACTTGTCAACTGGCCCACATGCAGTACCAATAATTTTGTTCTTTTTTGCCTAAAGCATTTTGTGACAATACATATACAACTGGCCTTCTTATGTAGCACAACCTAAGAAATAATAAGTAGTATAATATATTTAAGAATGACCACCTCTGTGGCCTAGTGGTCGAAGTTCCTGGCTACAGACCCAGGTACTTCCAAATTTGTCTGTGAAGCAGTGGGTCTGGCCGGAACGGGGTCAACTCAGCTTCGTGAGGACAGTAGTTACTGAGGAGCTACTTGAATAAAAAAGTAGCATTTCCTAACTAGAAAACCAAGACTAATGAATGGAAGTGTTGCTGTGCTAGCCACGTGACACTCTCTGTCTGCAAATGTTGGCACTATCTTAGCCAACATGTGCTGGTCACTCGATCAATATAGCTCCCTTGAGGGCTGAAGCCATGGAGTTATTATGGTCATTTAAGAATTTCTTTCTATTGTAGTTCTACAAGTAAAAATAGCACACATTGATTTAAGTGTTAAATGTTAAATGTAAGTATAAATAAAATTAATGGGTCACAAATTATGGTAATTTTTTTTCCTGTAGTACCAAACTGAACAAATTATTGGTAACATTTTCTTAATTTGTGGCACTACGCTGCTGATCAAAATGCCAAATATGCCTAAGAACTATGTCAGTACTAAATATTCGCTTGTGTTTAGAAAATTTAAAACATAGGTGGTTTAAGAAGGTAAGGCTTGCAGCTTATTTGAAAGAGAGGAGCTATTTTTGTCTGTGGTCACATGGTCTAAGGTGCCAGCACACGTGATATAATGATTGGAATTTACTATGAAGTCATGAGGTCAAGGCTATGATTTATCATACTTTACCACCCCATCCACACACACACACACACATTCCATGCTAATGCAGGTGCACTTTCTACAAGCGACTTCTCCCAATTTGCGTGATATTATTGTAATTTTCACGAAAACTATGGCGTCTCAAATTCTAGGTGTAGGATATTCGTACTCCTAAATTTAATTCACTACATTTAAAATAATCACCCCTATATTTAAGTAAAGCACTCAAAACTTTCAGACGTACGAAAACTATAGCAACACATATTTTGAGAATAGGTTATTCTTGTGCACAAACTCTCAGCACACGACACTAATATGTATTTGCGTTCTCATGGTACATACATAGTGGTCAATAATTATTATTACCACCAGGAAAAATAAACAGATTTAAAAAAAATAGTTTAGTATAATAATGGTAAAAATAATATTTAATTGTATACTATAACATAACTTATATGCATTCAGTAACTCTTATGTGTCTGCCAATAGCGACTAAGTGAACTTAGTTGGTAATTATACGACTAATAAATCACCAGTGATTTTTATAATCTGTGTAAAACATTGAAATACATTTTACATTAGCTCTTCAATGAAGAGTGTATATTTTAAAAATTATTACATTTTTAATTTAGAAAAAATTATTAACCTTTCTAAAGATAACAATTTAAAGCACACTTAATTGCCCAATATGAAACGTATCCTCATTATAAATACAGTGGGCAGTTATAATCAAATAGTAAAATATATTTTTTTCATTTTTAGCTATAAATATTATATTCGTCCGAATTTTTTTGAATCCTCTAATTCTCGTGAAGCCCATTTTGAAGCCACTGTGACAAGCGGGAAGAGGGGTCTACAAGGTCCGGTCTTGAAGTGAGGGCGTGACTATGCAGCGTGGCTTATAACATATGTCTCACAGTTTATGTAATTTTGAGAATCAAATAGCCAAAGCTATTATTTATGTTTTTAGTGAGGCTTACTCCATCTAGATTTCATATTCTAAATATTGAAAAGTGACACCTGGGCACGGGAATCGAACCCGGGACCTTTGACTTAGTACGCCAATGCTCTGACCACTGAGCTATCCAGGAATCGTCCCGTGCCCAGGGTTATTCTTCACTCATATTTTAAGGCAGAGCCCATGATGGACGTGCGGAAATCGTCGGCTACAAGTGTGTGATTATATTAATATCACACACTTGTAGCCGACGATTTCCGCACGTCCATCATAGGCTCTGATTTAAAATATGAGTGAAGAATGACCCTGGGTACGGGACGAATCCTGGATAGCTCAGTGGTCAGAGCATTGGCGTACTAAGCCAAAGATCCCGGGTTCGATTCCTGTGTCCAAATGTCATTTTTCAATTTTCAGAATATGTAATGTAATTTTGTATGTTGCTACGGAAAGTTAGCAGCGGCACCCAAAGATTTTTTTGGTATTTTCACGAAAACTATGGTGGCATGAATTATGATAGTGGGGTATTTTTGTGACCCAAATTCAGCTCTAAATATTGGCATAGGTCTAATAATTTGTGTCCTTAGTGGTTCTGCCAACTTCACTGACCTTTATTAAATGGGATCTGAAATAACTTGTATTACTAATGCTAAGATTTTAAAGAAACTGAGTTCAAACTAATTGAGTTTTATGTCTTAATTGGTAACAGGGTATAGCATCATATCTTCATGATCCAAGTTTTTTGGTCAAGTTTTCCATGAACATGATTATGAGAAAACTGAATTCTCAGCCATTTGTTCATCTTACAGTGAACGATTATTTTTGGAACAACACGGATCCACTCATTTCTTTGGGTAGAGATCTCCTACCATTCATGGTACCTGATGAAAACCTTGGAATTCTGAACATGGTAGGCAAGTAGAAGTTTTGGTTAAATAAATAACTTTGAGTTTATGAGCCATGCCACCTAAGCTATAGGAGATACTTAAAAATGTAATCTTTATTGAAAAGAACATTTAAATATTGAGGTGGAGCTGACTATATTATTTTATAAGCTGCACAATGATTATTTCATTATTATTTGAAAATATATACATTCATGATAACTTTGGTTTTTCTGGCTTTTGAAACGCTACTAAAAACAGTTCCTAATCAACTGACTAGCTTATTTGTATTTTCACTTTTGATAAATGTCTTAGACTGACCTTATTGTAAAATTTACTAAACATAATATTTGTGATGCAGATGAATGCTTTTGAGTACATATCAAACTATCAGAGAATGATAATGGTAGCTTGAACCAACATTTCCTAATTTTCACTAGTGCAGTCTTATAGTCATTGCCATTACCATTTGGGTACGCACATTCTTAAAATATAAGTGAAACTGCATATTTTAAATGTATAAATAAGAGCCCTGTTAATGTGATGAGATTTTTTCCCGCAGATTTACAAAAACTTTACGGATGAAGTAACTGTTCATATTGGTCCTCAAAATGCTGAAAGATACTTTACCATGGATAGGTTTCATGGACGGGATCGCTTTGGCTTCTGGGATCAGTTCAGCTGTGACACTGTTAAAGGAGCAACAGAAGGAATAAGCTATCATCAAAATATAAAGAAGAATGACACTTTATTATATTTCAGAAAGACCATATGTCGAGTTGCTACAGTCTATTACGTCGGTAAGTTTCATTAGAGGATCTTGTATATTAAGAACATATCAATTGGGTTTATATAAACAAAGGTTTGTATTTACTGAATTTAATACGCTAAATAGAATATATATTTATAGATATCAGTCAATAAGATGTTAAATTTAATCCTATATATGGTCAAACTATTGTTAGTGTTCAAAAAAATACACAACCAATAAAAATGATACCGTATTGCCATGCTTTTAGCTTCATGCTGGATAACACATGTTTTACCAATATTACTAGAACGACACTTTATCTTATCAGGCTAGACATTTTATTCGAGGGATGTGTTTATTTAATTTATGAACTGATAATAAAAAATACTGAAATAGAAATTCACAAATAATTACAATATACATTTTAAATGATTTTGAATAATCGAAATTCAAATTAATACCGGAATATAGCCGTCCTTGTGTTGATGCTTCTCAAATAATTAACAAGGGATGGAGGCTTTCAACAGTGAGGTCTAAATAAATACACAAATATAATTAATAACTGAGGATGCTCTAGGTTCCTCTACGGCCTACGCATTCGAAACCAACCTATACTATAAACACATTTCGCTATATAATTGCTCATACGTAATCGAGATGTGCATTTGTTATATCTCACGTGGTTTTGGACACATACTTATCCCACTTCCGATATGCTGTCCCTTTCTTACATACATTTATTTAGTTGATTGTAAAAATAAAAGTCAATATGTAAGAAGCCGCCTCTAAGTCCTAGTCCACGATGATTATTATCACGACACACGCACAAACATCACAATTTTTTCTACGTGCCACTCCAAACAAGTCACGTATATCAGTGTCTTTGTCTCATTGTCCAACAGAGATGCGCGAGCAAAAGGTCTTCTTACCAACATGGTGGATAAAAAAGTTCTACATTATACTACCCCCAATTAACGATATATTATTATAAATAAACTACCCAATTATAATTTTATAATAATTTTAAACTCTTGCATAGCTGAATATGGGCTCATTATGCATTCATATTATATTATTATAACTAAATTATCATTTTAAACTCTTGCATAGCCAAATATGGGCTCAATATGCATTCATATTACTAGCTAGCTTGGCGCTAGGACTGGGTGTGTAGTATTAAACGTATTATGTCCTAGATGCTGTGTTAATATAATCTCTGTGTTTAGAAAATGTGTTACATAAATATCCTGGTCATAAATAAAATTCATCAAGATTTGTGAGTGAGTTTCCAAGTCTTCGACTTATCACATCTATGTGCGTATTCAATCACATATGTACGGGTACTGTGGTATAGTGGTCAGCGCACCTAACTACCAGCCGAGGTGTCCTAGGCTCTATTTCTGGTTGGAACTATGGCTAATTTTCCCAAAAGGGGAACTTATCCCAAGGACACAAACAAGTAAGAATATACTCTCAACCTTACGGGGGGGTTTGCTGCGCTCCTTTTGCCAGCTTGAGTCCTTCAGCACTAGGATTGGTTAGTGTCACTGCTGCGTGATGATAGGACTAACCGCAGCAATCCTAGTGTTGAAGGACTCAAGCTGCCAAAAGGAGAGCAACCATTTTAACCTGGAGGTTGAGTGTCTGAGTATATTGTTTGTCTGTGCCCTAGGATCACCAGGTTCCGGTTGATTAGGATTAAGCTAGACTAAGAGTTTCTACTGGTTCCACACCCTCACATTCAAAATGCCACTAGCGTTTTTTATATAGTCTTATAATGTCTTTATAACATCATTTAGGTTATATTTTTGTATTTTTCTTGGGTTTTTTATTCACATTATATATTTATATCTTAATGATTAAGGCCGGTACACACAGAATGCTAATCTAATCTAAGCTATGCTAAGCTGAGCTGAGCTAGGATTTGCTCTGCTAACTGTTTAGAAAAATAGTGGACCATATATATAAAATTGTGTTGGTTCACACAGTAAGCTAGGCTAAGCTATGCTAAGCTAACCCATGCCTTGCTACGCCATGCTATGTTTTTTCCGATTGCTGGCCGGGTAATTTTCCCATTTCCCATCTTGAGCCATCTTACGTTGCGCATGCGCATAACGCAGCTTGGGATCCGTGTTGAACTGACGCAGTGCTAGTTTGGTGAAAATAACAAAAGAAGTGTTGAATTTATGTTAACAGTTTGTTTTACGTGTATTTAAGCAATATTCTATTTAGGTTTTATATCTAATAAATGTTTTTGTATTAAAATAGACGCGTTAATTGAACAAGTCAAAGTTCCACCTCCTAAAATGTCTTCATCTTCCAAAACAGCTGTCAACAGCAGAATCTTCTCTTCCTCAGTACTATCATCTGAACCCAAATAATATATTTTGGAGAACTTCAGCATAACTAAACTTCACTGGAGCAGACCAGAAAGAAACAACAGTGAATTCGGGAGGGAAAAGAGGAACCATTGTTTATAGTTTGATTTTTGTTGGTATAACAGTAGAAGTTAGTTACTAAAGTTAATAAAACAATTTTAATAAATCCATACATCAAGTCATGTTTTCTGCAGTTGTCAATTTTGATAGACAATATCAATATATATAAAATAACACAAATAATATCGTTTGCAGCAAATAAATATCTTTGAACTTTCTCTATTGTTCTTCCAACCAAATCAGGGTATAGATTAGCTTAGCTTAGCTTAGCGTTCTGTGTGTACCGGCCTTTAGAAGGTCTCGGATGCTTATGCCTTTAAAAACGTGAAACATGCATGCAAATGTGCCCATAAAAATGTCAGAAAATGCTCTACTAAGTTTAAATAGTCTCTAAAATATAGCTATGGCTTTTTCAAATATACCATACATCGACTTAAAGTCACATGAATACAATTGAATAAATACTAATAATTTAAATACCCATCAGACATTTTACATCGCAAAAACACCTTAGGTATTGGTTATGCTGATTTTTTTTACCGGTAACTAAAAGGGTATTTTAAAATATTATTTAAAATATGTTATATGTCTTAAATATGGTTTAAATATGCCCTATTACTTAAAAATCTATAAATATGTGAATTAAATGATAAATTAAAAAACCATTTTGGTAAATATAGCAAATCAAAACATGCTAAGATCTTCTGAAAATTGAAAAATGACACCTGGACACGGGAATCGAACCCGGGAGCTTTGGATTATTACGCCAATGCTCTAACCACTGAGCTATCCAGAAATCGTCCCATACCCAGGGTCATTCTTTACTCATATTTTAAGCCTGAGATTTATGTTATTGGTATTTCAATTTGACGGATAGTTTTAAAAAATGCACATAGTAAATTTACTTCTAGTACCAATTATTTCAAGTGACTTTAACAATAGTAATTTTTTTAATATATCCTAAACGTGTTATACATGTCTATAAATGAGATATATATTAGTTTTATATTAATTGATTTCTCTAATCTGCCACTCGTAGAATGTGTAAAGGAATAATTCAATTCCCTTCCTATTAAGAAACTAAAACTTTTAAATTAAATATGTTAAAACTTTTGGTAATTCATTACGTGGTTAAGTAAACACCTTCAAATCACTTGTTTTAGTAAGGGAATATTGGTATTGAAGCATTCACTAATCTACAATGAACAACTTACTTACTCTATGGCACTAGGAACACGAAAGCTCACTACCGCACTCACAAAAGTAAGCCACCTATCCCTATTTTGATCTAATTATATCCAGTATACCTCATTACATCCTATCTCTCTCAGGTCTATCCAAACTTTATCCTCCCATCTGCGTCTGGGTCCCCCCAGTGGTCTTTTTCCATTGGATTTGCCATTCAATACCTTGAACACGGTTCTAGATACTCCCACTCGCGCTGCATGACCTGCCCACCGTAACCTGCGAGAATCTATTACCCTAACAATGTCTGGTGATGAGTACAGGGTATTCAACTCATAATTATATAGCCTCCTCCACTCCCCACTATATTCATCAATTTTTTGATCTAATATCTTCCTAAGCACCTTGTTTTCGAACACCCTAAATTAATTTTTGTCATGTAAAGTAAGAGACCACGTTTCACACCCATAGAGAACAACCAGTAAAATTATGATTTAGTATATTCTGAGTTTTACGTTTCTTGACAGCTGGAGAGACGCCAACAAATTACTGACCGAGTAATAACAAGCATTTCCCGACTGTATTATTTTCCTAATTTCCAATCTAATATTGTTATCGCTAGTTAAAATTGTTCCTAAATAAAAAAATATGACTAAATGGAAAACATCAACTTAGGTTGTCACTCTCCATATACTCCATTCAATCCCTCTTTCTACGACCAATTGACTTAAAGACGATCTAAAAACAATCACCCACGACAAAGCTGATGATTGACTGATTAACTAAATAGGAGTCAGAAAAAGTGCCACTTCATTGCAATTCCCCTTTGTTTGAGAATGATGGGATGATGTCACATCCAGAATCAGAATGTTCCAGATTTTCGATTTGTACTACGTGACAGCCTCTTGTGTAAAATATCCACCTGACAGTTGACATACGTTTCCTTCCCTTATCAGTGCCATTTTTTCCCCGTACCCCAGTACCCTCTATCATTTACAGATGGCAACTATTGTATTGTACACCCCGGGAGTGGCACTGTAAAACCACACTGTCCATGGATTTCATTCGAGGAGGAGCTAATCCGTTAGCTCGTACATTAAACATATGTAAACATTATTATATAATTGTAAATATTTAATTCTACTAAATTGCGTTTTGGCCTGAAATTCACAAAATAATACTGTACTTGTTAATATTTGGAATCTTTCAGTCAAAAATACTTTTTGGTTTCAGACTTTGTTAATTACATCTTATTCATTTATTTAGTACAGAATGATATAAATTTATTCAAGTAATTTAATATGACCTTATGCTATGATTTCATACAAGGCATTTTTTTGTTAGTGACTTAGTTTTTGTGAGAATGTGTCAGACAAACTAATTTTGTTCTCTGCCTTTTTTGACTGCTGAATCATATTGTATCGTAGGGCGCGCGTGCCCTGGGGGAGTCACGGGCCGATCACACATGGCCGTGTGAACCACGAGTTCTTTTGGGGATATTGGGGTATGTTTCAGGTTAAATGCGAATTAAAATACTCGCAGATCACCCAAAGTTTTGATTATTAAAAACTCCACTCGAAAACATTCACTGAATTAAATATACAGCTAAACAATTCAACAAATTAAGTAATAAAAATAATAGTCTGTAAATTAACAAACAAATAAAAACACAATAAATAGAATTACGCCGAATCAAATATAACCAAGCAGTTCACTCAGTTAAGTAATACAAATAATTGTCTGTAAATTAATAAACAAATAAAAAATCAATAAATAAAATTATACTTGGTCAGTTATAATTAAGCAGTTCAGTTAATACTAGTAATTGTCTTTACATTAATAAACAAATGAAAACATATAAAATAGAACTACATTGAATCAAGTAAACAGCTTGTTGATAAAAATACTGAATATCTAGTTAAATAGCCAAATATCAGTTTTTTAAAATGTTTGTTCACAGTACAATTTACATTCAATGTTAAAGACACTCACGGCACCCCGCTATTGGTCCCTGCGCCATACAAACTATACCGACACGCGTCACACGAATACTAGACTCGCTGGTCCACTCCCGGACTAACTGGTTGGGAACCAATAACTGAGCACACCTGTCTATCACTGATCGTGTATATATAGGGGTGGTCTCAGCTAAGGGTCTGGAATCATCCACTTCTAGAATACTGGGCCAGAATTAAAAGGACCCAGAACCTTCCAGACGTGTGTCCTGTCCTCCCCCTTGTCCCCTCTAATCCCCCAGTCAAGTGAGAAGGCCGCTGCATACCTCCTTCTTGTTACAATATTAATCCTGTTAGTAAGATGCGTCAAGAGNCCTCTAATCCCCCAGTCAAGTGAGAAGGCCGCTGCATACCTCCTTCTTGTTACAATATTAATCCTGTTAGTAAGATGCGTCAAGAGGCCACTATCATTATTGCTGTTGCTTTGACAGCTATAGAAAACTTAACATCATTCTTTTCCAAATATCTAAGTGATGTTAGTTTCGAGTCACTGCTTCAAACTGCTAGTGAACCTTGCCAATTCCTTGTTGGAGAACCAAAATTCAAGTCTATTGCTCAAGTCCTTATAAGAAAAAAGGCTAAACAGTTCAAGTATGAGCACGAAGAAAAATTGCCTCAAACGCCTGCTGATAGATTTTGTTTGATTTTTTTTTATGTCGAAATATCATCTCACAATGAAAGATTTGATTCACATTGCCCAACTCTCCATGCAAGATTAAAAAAATAAGCTTGTGGAATTTTGAACGTGAGAAATTAAAGCAATATTGCAGTTATTTACAAACTCATTTGACTGAAGGTAACAAAAAACATATCAATGGGACGTAATTACATGATAAACTTTGAGTCGTCAAGGACATCTACATCGTATTTAGATCAAATTTGTAATCCTTATGACACACTTAAATTTATTCATTCAAATAATCTGTAATTTCCTAAATTCAGTATCACATTGGTAATTCTACTAACAATAAAGATTTGTTACCAAACTATTTTTTATATAAAATCACTGTCACAGTTTGTAGTTATTTTTAAGACACCAATTCCCTGAGAGAAAAATTTCACAATATTTGAGTAATGAATGTCAAATTTAATTTTCTGCACGCAAACAAAATTAAGTAAATGGGCGAGAATGGTATAACTGTGCAATTATATTGCAAACATATTTAACTGCATGTTTTCCTATCTGAGTTATTTGCACTGTATTCTGTAAACATAAATTATTTTGTTGTAAAGTAGGGTGCTATTTTGTAAATTTCCGAAGGGTGGCAAATATACTCACAATGGCCCTGATCAACCAATAATATTAGCTCTGATTATTTCGGGTGTAATTACCAGTACATTAAAGTCTATTAAGTGACCTAAACCCTTGTCCACACAATTGGTTTCATCATACATCTCATTATTATTTCCTCAACGTGGTTCAAGCCCAAAAACATTAATTTAAATTAAAAGTAATTCTAAAATACTATTTAAGTTCAGTAGCAAACCAAAAATAGTATTGATTTTCTGTAGTTCATTTTAAAAGGACCTACCAGACAAGGTTAAGTAAGGCGTATTTACGGATACGGGTTTAAGTCCTTTTTAATATCTAATAAACTAATTAATATAGTTATTACAATACTGGGGTAGTTTATGTTCTTAAGTAAGTATTTTAAGAATGTTATCAAACTCACATTTATTGGTCAAACTTTTGTTTCAAACTAATATATATTATGTTAGTGTTTTAAACTTCTATACAAATAATGTTTGTAATTGATAGTCAATATTAGTTTATATTATGTCAAGCTTCATACTGTGGAAATACTTAAATATTTGATCAATTTTACTGGTTATTACATTCATTTCAGGAGCTATTTTGGTTTCTGCAATTTTCAAGAAATGACTTATTTGATTTCGAAGTTATTCGCTAAAAAGTTGAAATAATAGTTGAAAAATAAAATATTTTTTGTGATACCAAATAATATTAATTTTAATTTATAATTTTAATATACTAGTTCACAATATAACCTGTCATTTATTCTTAATTATACTTTTGTATCATGTTGTGGCGATTATTAATTATTTTACTAATGTTAATATATTTGAAATTAATTAATCGAATAACATTTTAATTGAATATTTTCGTTGAGTTGTTTAATTAGTTTTTACTTTTATTGTCCTTAGGTATGTTGTGCATAATTTAATGATTGATTCGTCTGTTATAGGTGAATTAAATCGAAATGGAATCCATGCTTATCACTTCGAGCTTCCCAATCAATTTTTCAATCGATCGTCAAACAAAAGTGATGACTGCTTCTCATTCCAAGATTACTTGCCATCTGGAGTTTCTGATGCTTCACCTTGCTACTATGGTGAATAGATATTATAGTGCTGAGCAAAATTTGTACTATGAATTAAATAGAAAAAATATTATAGTTGTTAAAAGTACGGTTATAGCGGCATATAAATATAGTTTTATTTAAATGGAAAAATTACACCTGGACATGGGAATCGAGCTCGGGACCTTTGACTTAGTACGTAAATTCTCTCACCACTGAGCTATCCAGAAGTTGTCCCGTGCCCTGGTTCATTAATCACTCATATTTTAAAATATGAAAATAAAACAAAAATAAAATAAGTTTAAAAATATAAAAATAGAATAAAAATAAATATGAGTAAAGAATAACCCTGTGAAAGGGATAACTCCTGAATAGCTCAGTGGTCAGCATTGGCGTACTAAGTAAAAAGTCATAGGTTCGATTCCCTTGTCAAGGTGTCATTTTTTAACTAAAGTAAAATAATATTTGTATTATTGATATACGATTAATCAGTGTATTATAATCTCATTTTTAATTTCACTCTCAAAAAGTACAAGCTAGTCAGGGGACAAATTTAGGAAAGCTATCAAATAATGGCACCATAGCTATTTCATTTCCTATTATTTGAAACACTTAAAGTTTATCATGTAATTAGTTAATTTTCAAACCTATATACAATTTCTTGAAAATAAATATATATTAAAATATTCATAAATTCAGACAATGTTTCATGGTAATAAACGATAATGATCCGTTTGATTGTAGCGTCAATAGAGCATAATTTATATTAAAGCCAAATAGTTTAGATCGACGTCAGGGGTCTCGGGGTAAAGTGCTAATATCAGGACCCGATGCTCATTGGTTAAAGCCCAGCCGGGGTTGAAGGATTTTTAATAAGGGATAAAAATCCGTGGCACAACTTCTTAAAGAAAAACCTAAAAACTAAGCATATTGATGTTCGTTTCCACTTTGTACGGGATGTCAATGAACGTGGGGACATTGATATAAGGTATATTGAATCCAAAGAACAACTTGCATATGTCTTACAGAGCCTCTGCCAAAGCATCAATTTAAGGGTGTATGGCCCAAGATTATTAATATAATAATTATATGTATATTAGGTCTTCTTAAACCAAACTTAGATCAGTGTATTAAATATAGATTAAATTTATATTTTAAGCACAGTGTTTACTCAAAGTTTGAAATTTTGGCATCTAATGCAACCATTTTTAGAAAAACCAAATGATGCAAAGATTTCATATTTGTAATGTTAGAAGTACTTGAAGAGGTTTATTAATTGAAATAAATATTATTTCAATGAACCTTCAATTAATTGAATAAAAACCGCCAAATAAATGCAATATTCAATTAATTATTTTGTATACTTAAACGTGTGTAATAAATTGGGGAAGTAGATTAATTAGTGCCGACTTATTTTAATTTATAATGGTACTTCATTCACATTAATATTCAATCTGAAACTCATGAAAATTGATATGAGCTGAGGTGCTACATATTTTAGCCCCCGGATTTTGAAAATATATCTGATACAACCCCACAATAGCCGAAACAGAACGGCCCGGTTAGAGTAGAACAGACAACTCACTCCAATTCACTAGCTGTCTGTCCTTGAAACCATAAATATGTCGCCAGTGGTTTTGGCATGTTTGTAAATCTTATCGCCCTGACCCATCACCATCTCTCTTTAGGGATTGTTAGGGTTCGGCCAGACTGACAAGCGTGCGAGCGAGCGAGCGCACAAGCGACTGGGTGGCCAAACTGGCGAGCATGCGAGCGAGCGCGTTATTAGCAGCTAGTTCTCGATAGTTGTTGACGAGGAGGCTCCGAATCTTGGCTCAGTGAACTGAGGGTGGTTTTTGACAAGTGATTTATTGTTGTGGTTTTCTCCTCCTCTCTCCACGCTAATGGCGATTCTTATTGGTAAAGACCTACTTTGATAATATTGAAATATTTTAACATAACAGTTTTATACATATAAGTATTGTTTATGATCTTACCAATTAAATTAGGCCGTTAGTAGCAAGTGTGCTAAACCTATCGATAATAACAAAATTGTCAAAATGAGATTTTCCTAGCACTCAATGAACCAACATACAATAATATTGCCTAGCGCCTGTAGACTATACTGTACCGGGTCGAGCGCGCGCGCTTCAAAAATAGAACTGGTTCTATCTTTCAAGCGTGCGCGCTCAGTCACTCCAGTCTGGCCACCTCTCATTACGACCAATGTGTTCTATTTTATATTTTAGTCACTCGCTCGCTCGCCCAGTCTGGCCGCCCCCTTACCTGGCTCTCCACCGTTTTCAAGTCAGTGTAACAAGTGTGACGATTGTTGAAAGAATTTTTTTCAGTGTGTCTGAGTGTAATTGCATTTAATGTCTTTAGGGATGTGTGAAGTGTAATAATAGTGGAAAGAACATTTTTTATTATTTTAAAAATGGCCCCACAAAAGTTTAAAGATGGCAGAAGAGATGTAAAGAGAAAAAGTAACAAGCATTCCAAGGCAATGAAACGCTATTACGAAGAAATTCGGAAAGCCCAAACTGCTTATAAGTAGGTGAAATGATGTCAAACCTATTTTATATTATTTAACTTAAATAATCAACTTTTTTTTAACATCCTTTTTAAATCTGGAACTATATCCGGAAACTCCAACTTAGCACGTCAATATCTTACCACTGAGCTATTTAAGTCTAATCCTGTGTTAGGGTCATTTATCGCTCGTATTTTAAGGGTTGGTCGGTAATAGATGTGTAAAATCGTCGGACATTTAATAACAATCAGAAACACATTCCATCGTTGATCCATGGTGGCTTTGTGCTACCGTTTGAACAATTTTTATTAATTTTAAATGGTTTCTTGGATATAATTTGTAAAGCAGAAGTCACCAACCTTTATTTAGCTGCGGACCACATAAATGTTTTACCAAGACACTGTAAACCACTTATTAAATATTTAACAAGAAATTTTAGAAAATATTTTTAAGAATGACCTTGAACAAAGAATACAGCGTGAGATGAATGCCTATATTTGAGTTAAGTTAATATGTATGCACAATTGTGCACTATGTTAGATAAATAAAGATGGATTACGTTTTAGTCATATTGGCCATGAGATGAAATTTGTAGGTTAATATATCTTTCTTCTTATGTATAATTTGATAAGCCCGTTTCCGGTAATATACATTATGAGGAAATGACTGAACAGATTTTGACAAACTACCACTCATTTTAACGGAGTCCAAGATGTCGGGAAAGATAGTAGTTTTCTACGAAAACTAGATTTTCACAGAGAATTTTCAGTTTTTCATTCTTTGTTTATCGTGGAAACCGTTATTTGCTGCATGGCTGTGAATCTCTTAATAAACTATATCGCCTTGGATAAAAAAATAATAACTTAATCTTCATTAATAGTTGGTCTGAACACATAACAATTTTCTCTTTGGATTCTGGTCATAATACATCTAAATTGAGATGCCTAAACTGGGAAAAAGTTAATTTTTTATCAGAATGTTATCGTTAATTGGAATTTAAATCAATAATATTGAGTATAATTCGAGAATTAAAAGGTTAAGTTGTTAAGTTCGTGAAAATATTGTCTATGTTTGGTTTCGCGTATGATAAAATTATCTTTAAATATGTTTTGGTATGTATGGTGTGAGTTTTGGTGTTCATTTTTTTCAAATAATGAGTTTTTATGTCCAGTTTATTCAAATAATGGGTTTTGATGTTCATTTTAGCAAATAGTAACTGAATACAAATACATAAGTAAAGCTATGTTTTCATTTTACCGCTTAATTTTGAGGATATATTTAAAATTAATAATGTTTGTGTATCCCATACATCTTTACACAGTCTTACAAATACAGTAAGTTCACTTATGTTTCCGTGTTGATGATTAATTTAGTGGGAAGTATATTTTAAATGTTTGAGTACCACATCTATATAGTCACATTATCTCTTTCTATCAGACTCTCACGCTCTCACACACTCTACCTCACAAACACACACACACACTCACTCCCTCACACACACACACACTCTTACCCTCTTCTCCCAGTATTTATCTCTCTAACCCATACACAATCTTTCACTATCACTCACTCACACTCCCTTGATCTTTCTCAATTGCTCACTTTTTAACACCTCACACTCACACAATCACACACTCAAACACTTACACCCTCATTTTCACCATCATATTTTATCACTCTCTCTATCATATATCTTATATATAATTTGATAAGCCCGTTTCCAGAAATAAAAACTACCTGGAAATGACTAAACAGATTTTGTTTACATCACTATGGAAACCATGATTTGTGTATAGCTGTATATTGGTAAATAAAATATTTATCTTTGTTTAAAGATATCAGCTCAATCAATAGGTACTTGAGTTTTTTTTGCAACTAATAAATAGAGATCTGGGAGACGGGTCATTTTAAAGTTCCCATTGGGGCGTGAAGGGGGAAAATATACGTTTTGACTCAAATTACACACTGAAAACTAAATATTTAAGAAAAGTTGATAGCCTTTGACGTGTAAACTTTTAAATGAAAGGTGAGTGAGGTCTTATAGAGATACTTTCCCAATAAAATGTTTAAAATATATTTTAGTGCAATAATCTGCAGCCATCCCTGCAACGACCTACTAGTTAATATATGTTAAGTTTTACTGTCTCACACCTCTCTGGTTGAGGAAAAATAGTAATTGTCAAAAAATCAAACTCGAGATTTTGATGGATGTCGACGTTTCATGACACCCTAAATGCGAAACAAAGTTTTTTTAATAAAATAATGTCAGTTTGTAGCTCTGACTAGGGACGAAACTATTTTACAAGCTACGCTAAAACTTGGGATATGGGGTTTTCATAAGATTTCTCAGAGTTATTTTTTAAATAATAAATCTAACCGTAAAATTAATGGTAGTATTTTTTACTTAAGGGTGGAAAGAGAAAAAAATAGATTATGTCAAACTCGACTTGATTAAAATTCGTATATATGTATTGTTTAATATTAAAATAAAGTGGAAGTTCTCATTTCCTCATTTACACTTAAGGAGACTTCCAATTTTTATTGTATCTCCGTACCTCTTTGTGATATGAAATAATTTATCATTTCAAAAATGAAGGCATATTAAAATTAAAATCATTATTTGAAATGTATTTTTATATAACCAATAGTTTCCGAATTATAATTGTATATATATATAAAATTTAAATATATATATATTAAATATAAAAATCATTATTAGAAATATATTTTTATAAAACCAATAGTTTCCGAATTATAAGTGTGTATATACACACTTATAATTAGGAAACTATTGGTTTTATAAAAATAGATTTCAAATAATGATTTTTATATATATATATAAGTAGATAGCGGGTCGTACCAGATCAATTTGACCTACTTTTCTCTGATAGGTCGCTATAAATAGATCTTGCCTCTGATTG
>CABFWB010006272.1:5706-28817 GCA_902151455.1 Timema bartmani
CTCATGTACAGAGTCAGTACAGAATGGGGGCTGAAGGAGTGTGGTTTGAAAGGGAATCCAACAGGTCAATGTGAAAGAAGTGTCTTACGTCGGTTTGGGCATGTTCAGAGGATAAGTGTGGATCAAGGGACAAAGCAAATATATGAAGGTAGAGTGTGTGGACCAAAAGGAAGGGGCAGGCTATACAAGATATGGCTAAAGGTTGTAGATGAATGTGTGGAAAAGAGAAACATTAATAGTTTTAATAATAAAAGAGCACGTATGACTCGGTGTATGGATGTTGAAGGAAGTATGCAAGGACAGGGAAGTGTGGAGAAAGTTAGGAAGGGCGGATTAAGTACGGAGTTGTTGGTTATTGAGCTGTATGCACAGTTTATTGCCTACACCATGAGGGAATGGCGTGGTTAGTTGTGTATGTAAGAAATAAACTTATTTTCATCCAACTTGTATGTATTTTACAGTTATGAGGATATAACCTCCTACTTGGTACACACTAATCTGGCAAATACTCTCATTGTTGTTAATATGAACCGCCTGTGGGAGACGCTGCTGGGTTTGAACAAGGGACTGGGCCACACGAGATATTTATAATAATTAAATTACACAACAATACATGAGCCTAATATTCCCAACTGTTGATTGCCAGGCCAGATTGCTGTTGACTTGAGTTCAAAATGTGCACTTTCTAAACATGGAACAACCGTCTGATCTGCAAGAGAAGACAACGGATATCACAATATCGCCAGTTATTGCGACTCAAACTGGCCAAGAGAATATTAAGGTAGGATTTTAATTGCCTCCGTTGTGTATTTTAATGTGATTAGAATTGGCAACAAAATGCGGAATTATTCTTTTGTATTTATAGAGTAATAAGTTCTTCACCCGGCACCAACAATTTGGTTTCATTAAATGGTCATTTGTCTTAGGATTTTTACAGTTGGTAACAAAACATACAGGCTGGGTAAGTTAACATTCATTCAAATAATCTGTTGGTTTTTTCCTTGATTGCTGCAAAATGCAATGAAAATAGTTCTCTTAATTTGTTGGGCTGTTGGACCTTTTTCTTGACTAAATGCAATATTTGTCGTGCCATGTCCTTAAATTAATAGAAATAAAAATGCCTTGTTTTAGTCATCAATCATTTTAAATTCTCTCACAGGACAACGGAGAATGTCCATCGAAACACTCTGACAAGATGAATTGTGTAGTTTGAAATTGAAACACAATACGTTGTGTATGTTACTTATGTTACAGGCTGATCTAACTGATTTAAGTTGTTTCTACCTGAACTTAAGCCACGCTGATGTGGAGCATGAGCTGAAGACTGCAGTAAAAAATGGCATGGAACTAAATATCATGGCAGAAAACTGTGTTGGCCAATCCAGCGACAGGGAGCAACACGAACTGTAAGTTTAGCACTCGTTTTTATGTAAAATATTACCAATGTTTACCACAAAATGATGGTACAATATAATGAGTGAGAGCTCTGCATCACCCCGTAGAACCCCGCCGGGGACATTGTGGTGAGATGTTTCTCTAAACACAAACTCTCAATTCAGTCTAAGGAAGAAAGAATTGCTCACAGCTAGATATGAGTGGTTTGTTTGTGAGCAGGGATAGTCGCTGGTACTTATTCCAGACAATGAAACACTAGCACTGTAATGTGTTGTGGTCCAACCACCAATATCTTCATGTTATTTTCCAGATCTGCAAACATTCCTCTCGGGGGTTCATCATCTAACAACACCGGAACTCCTGGTAAGAAGTGATAGTTTTTAAAATCAGCTTCACACAATTATTTGTTGATTTATTTCCAAAATATAATTCCTAACCAGATGTGTTAGTTGTATTTGTGATGGTAATTTATTTCCTCGGCTGTCGCACATTAAATCTTACCCGAGAAACCCATTCATATATTTCCCCGTTTGTTTTTCAGAATCTTATAGGACTCTCAAGTGTCCGAACTGTAGACTGCTCTTCAGATACCCGAAGCGTCTGGAAACGGCCAACAGTCTTCATAATGGAAAGCTCGGAGGAATGTCTGCAGCTGTGCCCCCAAAGAGACAGTGCCCCACATGTCCGTTTTGTCAACTAAACATCAACGGCAACCGCAAGAAACTTCTTAGACCTTGGAAAGAAAACCCGCTGCCCCTGTCAAAGACCCAAGGAATGAAATGTGAGTCTTGTGGACTGGAATTTTTCAACCGCAATTTCCTTCAATCCCACCGAGAGAAACATCACATGAAAATCCAAGACCACTTCCCCAAAATGGAGGGTTTCAAATGCGCAATTTGTAAGGTGAACTTTAACGACCGCCAACATCTGAAACTGCACCAAGAGTTTTACCATGAGATCCAGAACAAATTGTCTCAGAAGTGTCCCGAGTGCGAACTGGAGTTTACCAAGTGTGATGCGTTGCAGAGTCATTGGGAATACTATCATAATCAGGTTGAAAATGAGGAAGGCTTCTCGTTTGTGTCAAAGAAACAAATATCGTGTCATACCTGTAAAGCACAGTTTACAAAACACGAGCTTCTTGAGGCCCACTTGAGGAGTTCGAGATGCAAGAACCATCACTTAAAGAGGAAGTTGGAGTCGACACTTAAATCTGAATATATCGGTCAGGATAATCAACTCGTTCAGTCGAGTTCCTATCACAAACCAAAATATACAATCACTGCCCCTTTGTTGATCTTCACCCCTACACAGAACATTTACCAGCAGACACCAATAAAACTACCAGCAGTTTGTGGAACTTGTCATCAGCAATTTCAGTCTTATGAGGATCTCGTCTTGCACTCGGATCTGTATCATAAGACAGAGGATAAGGCCGGTCCAGTCCTGGCGCTCACGTCGGGACTTTCATGTGAAATGTGTGGGAAGACATTCCAAGATGGCGCTCTCTTGGCGCAGCACAAAGACACCCATGTAGGTATCATGAAGTGCAAGTGCTTTGATTGCAACCTGGAATGCCCTTCAAGCGCTGAGCTTGCCGCTCATGTAGCGCTTTGTCATTCCAAAGATTACTAGTTGATTACAACTTACACGATCCAGGAGGGTAATTTATAAATATAGGATTGTATCTACACAATATTATACAGTTTATTAGTTTTTACTTGCTGATTAATAACTTTGATGTGAGGGGTTTAACTTAATTAGGTGTGAATGTGTTTTGAAATGTAAAGTACAATCTTGCTGCGGATGTTACAATGTCGCTATTTTACAGTTTGATTCAAACACAAGTTTATTAACCAAGGGACGAGATAAAACAACATGGCTATGGAAATAGAACGTTATACAATGGTCACACTTCACACTGCTGCCACTGGACAAAGAATTGATTGTTACTACCTCAAAAGTGAAAATAAATTTAGTTTAAGAATACTGATAGCGAGAAAACTCACAACAAGATGATTATCAATTTAAATTTGAACCTTATTTTAAATTTTCCAAAGTTATTAAGGGTCAAATTAAAAAGGTACTCTATAGCAAGCTGATGTAATATATTATGAAACTATATATTTATTAGTGAATTGAACCCTGGACTAAATAGCGAAGCCAATGCTTTCCCAACTTCGCTGTACAAATTCTTATTTGTATCCGATACATTTGTTTGACTAATTATGGCAGCTTTAAGTGGACTTATAAATTCTAAATTAATACCCGGTTCACACTTTTTTTAAAAAAAATGTAAATATTGCAATTGGACAAGAATTGAAAAACTAATCAATTTACAGCGAAAGCTGAATTTTTAAATTGTAATATACGTTAGCATAGAGTCAGGTCGATGTTTAATTTTAAATTTAGGTATTAAGTTGTTTTTATCTCGAGCAAAGTTACTTTGAGGATCTACAGGACGGATATAATAGGCTTCTTTTGAGTCTATAGGTCTGAACTGGGAAAACAAATAAGCTTTAAAACCGACGCAGTAGCAAATCTTTGTTTGAATGTTGTTGGTCAATCTTATGTTACCACATTCGAGTTCACTTTTAACAAAATTAACAAACTTATCAATTAGATTTGATAAGCAAACATTCAAAAATCAGGTTCATTGAGATGAACTTTTATTTAGGCCTTTTTTTGACAAAAACTTTGCAAAGGTAACACTTTTTTTGCATCGTGGCTTTCGATGGTTCAAGTCATTCATACATTAATGGAATAGGAATGGTTTGATTCAGAGGAAATGTACCCCACATTTGCACAGAGAGTGGGAAACTATCCTCCATACCCTCAAACAAGTCTAGATGAACATGATGTTTAGTTTGTGTGTCCACTATTGCAGGAAGATGTAAACCCACTTTCTACCACCAACATTTCCCATTCTCTTGTGTGGTTTAGTAACTATAAAAAGCTTTCAATAACATTTTCTCTCTATATTCTTATTTAAACACGCTATTAGTATAAATACTGCTGTAATATTTTAATCCCCACTCTTGTAGCAACAAGAGTTTACACACTTCAAATAATGAGCCTCCTATGAAAATCAGACTTTTACCGTAATTGACCTAACGACTTTACATTTACCTCGGCTATTATTAACTTAAACGCGGCAAGTTATCTGAAATATTCCCAGAGCCGAATATTTGTTTTATGTAAAAAAATAATTTGTTCATATTAACATAGATTTGGACCTGAAATAATATTTACAAAATGTTGAAGATATTTCTGTCCATCTAATAGAGGCAGTAAATAATATGACAGGCAATTAAACTACGCCAGATTGTAGTCAAGTGAACATTGATTTATAATCTTTGCAACACTGAATGATTACAATTTAATATAAATCTGTATTTTAGCCTTCAATACTTTTTGGTGAAAGATTAGGGGTAGTTTGGGAAGATGTGCTTCTACGTTAACACAGAGACCGCCTCCTAATGACACCATAGTCCATGTGACCGCACGTGCTGTCTGAACTCTGTCACTAAAATACAAAATATCAAAGTTTATCAATATTTTCTTTGAGTGGTTTAAATAAGAGTGAGCTCGAATAACTAAAGATTGATATTTGGTGAAGAATCTAGTCAAGTGCATTTTTGAAATGCCTTTTATTATTTTTTACTTTTGTATATTCCCTGTAGTTGTATAAACTAATCTAATGTTTGTTTAGCGCTTAGATCCAACAGCTTGTTTAATAAAATGATGTACGGATTTCCAACCTTGTAAGATTTTAGTAATAAAAACCTCCAATACAAAAGAGCATGTTTTGTATCAATGTCTTCAAGTCATGACATTAGCCTTCTCATTCATTTTGTAGATAAGAATAATGTATTTTTATACTTTGCTCAAAATAAGTTTATATTTCCAAATATTCTCCAGTGATCATAGCTCAGAAATTAATATAAAAACAGAAAAGGAGCAAGAAAGAATGCAAGAGGGAACAAACTTAGAAGCGTAAATGAGCGCAGTTAATGTTCCTTACACTATTTCTTTTGTTTGTGTTTGTGGTGAACTCTCTAAGACTGACACAGTGGCTTGATAATTCTATGCTTGTCCCGATTAATATCGAGTCTTAACGCTAAACACGCTGGTAGATATTCACAACTTGGCTGGAGAATGATATGTGGGTATGTATTCTTCATTTAAAACTAATTATTTAATACATTACTTTGTTATTTATTTTAAATATAGATGATGTAATATGAGCATTATGCACCAGAAACTTGGGAAATATAAACTATATCTGGGGTCAAGTCTACGGAAAGGTTGAATTGATATGGAGTTCCTCCGAGTAGAAGGAATGTTATCAGTTGGTGCAATCAAGTTAAAATGTCCTGGCTTCTTTTCTCAACGGGTACAAGCTATATAACCATGTCAAGTTGTGTTCAAAAGCAAACACTATTTAACATTCAAATTAACCTAAGAAATGGCCAACAAAAATTGTAATTTAACTGGGTTTGTTGATAAATTTCTCCTGCCCAGTCCTTGGAATAAGCTTCTTGACAGATTTAATAGCCACTTTTTTGAGTTCCGCATCACATTTAGCGTTAAAAGATTTATCATAATCTCTAGGTTTACAATATTTAAGGTTAGAAGAATACGTTCTCTTTACATGAGGAATTAAAGATAAGATAAATCAAATAGTTAACAATTTATCACACAAACAAGCTGTATGACATGGTGTGTGCTAGCAGGGGTAATTAAACTGAAAGACAACTCTTGCCTCCATCCCTTTATATCTGTCCAGAAAGAGCCCCAGTAACAAGGGATGATAGGGGTAACATCCTCTACGTAGAGAAAAGCTAACCCAATAATATGCTTTAGATTATAAATATTCTTGTTGTGAATTGCTCTTGAATGTAAGAATAGGACATGTTTAAAAAATATTAAAAATTCTGCATTATTTCAGTTTTTAGGCTGTGCCAAACTTTGTCGATTTTAGCATCCTGTAAAACCTTGTCAGATCAAACGCCGGGAGTCCGAAATTACGAATAATCCGAACACACTTTTCAGAAAAAGGGGAGAAAAAAATTAAGTCAAATGAAATTCATTCAGTTAAAAGAGAATTGTAAGAAATAATTATATCTGATAATAAATGCTTGAATATTGACTTGTAGTAAAGACATTGTATTTTATTGTAACCATAAATAACTACAGTACACATTAGGTGTTACACATCAGTTAAAGAATTAATGAGAGTTTAATTAAACTCATTCAAGTGTAATTTAAAATTTGTGAAGATACTATATCCCTGTACTATGTCGCTTGATTTGAATTTTTGCTAATCTGAACAAGTTTCTGTCTCAATTTGAATCAACAAGGTTCCAATGTATTTACAAAAATAAACTTAAGTCAGGCCTCTCTTGGACACCCTTCCTTTACAAACTAGAAGAGGGCCCTTATCCCTGTATGAGTTGCTCCTGCTAGCTAGTCGATGCATCGACTCCAGATGTTGCTCAGTCACTTTCTCAAGTCTGGGCTGAAATACTGGTGGTGTACATGCGCCGATGAAGCAGGCAAAGTGCGAGGGGTTTATATAGTTTGCTTTTAGGGCCCTCTGTTGCTTTTAATCCTCATTTGGGGTTGAGTCGGGGAGGAAAAAACAATGAATTGTGATGAACTCTTGTGACTGATAGAGAAAACTCTTTTGTTTGAAAATAAGGTTGATTTGGTTATTTAGGATAAAACAATATTGGTTTAAAGTGGCTAAATGTAGCATTAGTGGGGCCCACAGGTCTACTTAAATACTGCTACAGTATTTAAAACTAGGTGGTGTTAAAATGGTCACAAGTGATCAGATTTAACAGTTATTTTCAAGCAATCTGGTGTCACTGGGACAATAGGAAGGTGACATTTTGGAAGTTAACTTTTATTCTCAAATAGAGAGAGAGTGTGGTGCATGCACCATGCGTGTTAGTTATACATTTCTTTTTCATTAATTACGGTATATTAAGTTTCTGCCCCAGGTCCACAAACACTTAGAGCAGCACTTAAAGAACTGTACTATATTATCTTTCATTGTTTCATCCTGTGATTGATGTCTCTGTTATGTTGGTAACGCGGCCTTGTCTCGTCGTCCTGCAGGTATTTGAAGAGTCCCTTCATACGCCCACTTCTCTCTTCTCCTCGACTCAACTTCTCCTCGCCATGGTACAACTTCCTCTGGGGGACATGTACCAGAGCTTTGTGCCAGTCCCCTGTGAGCTTCATATCCAGTAAAATCATCACCACTTGGTTCAGGGTCAAAGATTTCCCTCCCCCACTCCCCCAGTCTAGATATCTGTCCAGAGGAAACTTGGCCATCTTCAAGCCTTCCTTCTTGGCCTTGGCTAGAGAGAGAGGCTCTTGGTTGACCTTGTCTACCAACGCTCCGATGATGTAGACAGTGTCGTGATTGTATTCTGTCAGCTCTTCTCGACAGTGAGGAGTCAGATAAACCAGATCTTGTTTCGGAAATACGTCCAGATAACTCTTCTCTGTGATGTTAATAGGGAAGCTGTCATCATAAAGTGTCGGAATGTGTCTCTTCAGTGACCTGAGGGTGTTGCTGTCTCGGTGGGCGTTGCACAAGTACAGATCAAACGGATTCTCATGGAGCCTGTTTTCCGCAAACATCAGCATGATCTGTTTGGAACAGTTCTGAGACTCACGAGATGTCATGTGTGGATCGTATCCGCAGTCCAGGACGATCTTCTGACCAAATTTAATAGCTTGTATGAGTCTGTTGTTGTGGAAATTGTTTATCGTGCTGTCGTACAAACGTAAGAACATTGTATTTCGGTTTAACCGGTACTGGATCACTCCATCTTCCTCGTCGCTTAGAGACTCGATGTATTCTTCTAGCTTGGCTTTCCTTTCTTCTTTCTTACGTTGTTGATTTTCCCTTTTCTTTTCATTCTCGAATAGAAAAAGCATATATTTGCGCCGCATGGTTCTAGTGCTCATTCGAACGAGTTCCTTCCATTGTTCGGTGGTCACTTTCGAAGGTACATTCTTGCCTTCCTGTCTGGCAACTTCTATTTCTAGGAACAAAACCTTGAGTTTCTTCTCCAAGTCTGGGTCATCGTCTGTAATGCTGTTCATGTCGCAGTCGTCATGACTCGTCTCTCGGGGGAGACCGACTGATGTAGAACTATGGCGTGACTGGACAGGTGTTCGTGACGGTGACGCCAGGGAGATCCTTGTAAGAGTGTCGGGTTTATGACACACAAATGTGCGTATTGGTGAGTTCAAGCATTCTAAGGCCGCACATTTCTGAAAACAGAGGAAAATTACATCTGGTCGTCAAGAGTGTAACAAACGTAGTTCTACACAAGTCTAACTATATAAATATCTAAACCAAAATATCACCATTAATAAAATTATTACTATTTTTTCAATCTCATTCCATCTCTCTCTTCTGAGAGTACTGAAGAAACACCTTTTAAATATAAACATGGCTGGGATAAATAGAAATGACATAAATTCAACAAAATGTACGTATTCAAACCAGAATCTAACAAGGTTCATTGTGAGGGCCTACTCCCGGAAGTGTTTTGTCAATGTCTGAGCTTCAAAACCAGGTCATCAGTGTCTAGTGACAGAATAATATGATGGCAAGAAGTTGTTTCGAGCCGCAAGTGTGACGTTGCCAGTACATTAACGGCTGGTGTGCTTGTGCCAGTTAAGTAGCAAATTATCATGTTTGTATCCTTGAGCTTTGTTTTAAAACATAACGTAGTATTTTGGTGAGTACCGGTAAGTTAATATAAAAAGAAAGTCCTGAATGCGAAGGGTTGAGCCATTTCCGATCCTGATCATCGGTTGCCGGACCCTATTGCTGGTCATTGAATGTATATATTTTTAAAAGTTAATAAAGGTAGCAACACATCTACTTTTTGACTAAAGAAAATCATTAAATCCATTAGAAAATGTAATCAGCAATCTGAAAAAAATTAACAAAAACCAGGAAAATCTCTTAATTGTAGGTGACTTAGAGGAAAAATAAAGAGAAAATGAGGGCACGTGGGATAGGGTGAGTTGATGTGAAATGAGCCGCCTCCCCCTTCTCTTGAACACTGTTATAGAACCTGGGAATTAAGTTTTGTCGAGTTCGCTACCAGTAGGCCTACCTAGTCTGCTTACCAGCAAATGATGCACTTGGCCTCGGTGGCGTAGTTGGCTAACGCGCTAGTTTCGTGTTGAGCTTAACTGCCAAGGACGAGGAGATCGAGGTTCGAATCTCGGTCGGGTGAACTGGGAGTGGTCTTTCCTAAATGGTTTTACACTCTCCCTCCACGCAAATGCAGCTCCACTTCATCTAAATTCAACCTTCCCAATTCCTAATCCGTAATTAGTATTTAAGCGTATAACCCAAACGGGTGTAAATAAAAAACACACATGATGCAACTGTCAGCGACAATGCTGATCTTGAGGCTGACTTTTGCCTCTTATTTAATTGTAATAATAAGCGAGAACAAGGTGCATTTCCTCAGCGAGTTTACTCTTTGTCCTTCCATTTGATCCTTCAGTAGGGCTTAATCTGTTTAGTTTACATATCGCTCTCTAGATATCGCATCTGCATCTAATTGTTTATTCGTTCACATCCTCCAACACAGGCTCGTGTACCTGAGCAGACCTCCCTGAACCCCTTTGGGACCTAATCTTTAGTTTACTAGCATTTCAATCCCATCCCCTCCCTTATTCTCAAAGTTAATCTCTTATTTTCCCTTTTAATAATAATATGATCTCTATTAAGTCTTTATCTTTTGATATCAGTGCCAAGACAAACTGTGCCGTGTTTCGAAACACTTTCTCAAAAGTCCCTTCTATAAGGTTAATATTAATTCAACTGCTCCTCTCCAGTTCGAAACATACTTACACTTTCACAAAAACATCTATTTTGAGATGAATAAATATTTTCTAGTTTTATTTACGTTTAAGTTAACTTATAAGATGCATGTTAAAGTGTTTAGAAAGTACACGTTAAAATTATGAAAACATTGATTGTTTACGCCTGGTAAATTCCTCGCACTATTTTCTCTGCTCTAATTTTCTACCCAATATTGTGTACTCACAAAGTATTTGGCATGAAGTGTTCGTAAAGTTATCCTCGCAACACACGACATATTAAAATACTGTGTTGTGATTTTAAAACTTTTTATGTTATAAAAAGCAATAATAAAACTTAAAGCATTAACCTACAAACTTTAGCAGTTTCATAGTGGACATGAAAAATCACATGGCAGTTAATTCTATCGGAAACCAATCTAACCACAAGGTTACAACACTAGAGATTTATAACCAGAAAATGCTGTTAGTATACAGTTTTCCCTAAAGATCGTATAGCATTGTGTGTGTGTGTGTGAGGTATTCTTAATTTGTCAAAAAAAAAAAGTGTACAAAAAATAATCTTTAATATGCTTACTTATTGATAAATAAAACTATTTAAAGAAAATAAAGGGATGTATTTCCTGTACTTAATGTTTAATAATTTGGAATTTAATAACTAGACAATAATGATTGCTGTGCTCATGACTTTTTACCAAAACGATATTAACAATCGTAATATAAATATAAATTAAAATTTCAATTGCAAATATACTACAAACACAACACTCACTCTTCTATCAATACAACAATATAATCACTATCATCAAATATTTCTTAACGTGATCATATATGACAGTAAACATTTATTTACTACTGATGTATCATTGCATACATTTAGAAGATCATGAATAACGATAATTAAACAATTAATTTCAAAGTGAGGGATTATCATTGATCTCTATAATATAACTGGATGGACATAAACATACACATTGCCAAGGACAAAAGCGTGACGCTCAAGTTTATCGTCTGCTACACTGTGGGAGGACAGATTTTATAACAATAATATGGTTTATTCAGTTTAAACGTAGATAAAGCAAAGTACAGTGGTCTCATTATATCATTCTGAATAATGCTGAAAATAATAACGTGAAGCGCAGAATGTAAACATCCCATGTTTACATTTATTACAGGTCGTCTTTAAGAGACACAAAATTACGTAGATTTTTAACATCAACAGAGAAGTTAAACTACCAAAAGTGAAGTGAAGTAAGATATCCACAAAATGAAACAAACATTAAATATTCTTGCCTGATGGGCTCCTCAAACAATTACAAGTTACAATACGAAATTTACAAAACATAACGCGAGAGTTTGACTTCCAGACTCAAGTCAAAACCTCCCGGGACTAACTATCTCTTAGAAAAAACTAAAGATTGAAATTTAGAACAAATTTAAATTATATAAAAAAAATAACAAGCATGATTTTATTTCTACAGTCGCGTGAAATAGCAAAATACAAAAGTCCACACATTTTAACATTTTACATTTAAATTTACTCAATACAAAATTACCAATGGTGGAAATCAAACTAAACTAACCAACATGATACCGCGCCTAAGTGGCGACATAATAGTTAAATTTAAGCGACTGAGATAAAGAGAAAAGTTAAATATTACACGAAAAACAAAATAATGATTCTAATACAACAAATTTATAAGCCGAAAATAAATAGAGTCTATGAAAAGTAGACGCCATAGTTACTTTCCAATTAGTATATATGAATGTGTATCCGATCATTGTCCAGGTCCATGACAATGATCCGTCCTCGTTCGCGGAATGATAGATAGTCATCCGCCCTCGTTCGCGGATTGATAGATAGTCATTTTTGCAGACACATACAGCCTGTTATATAGTGAGTTTCGTTACACGGAAAGGAGGGGAGGTAATTCTAGCACGTAGTTGCTAGCTGTCTTCGGTCACGTAGGCACTTTGTAGGGTTGTTCCATCAGAATATTAGAACAAGTCGACGATCATTCGATGTTTGGGGTAGTTCTTCAAACAGCCATCAGGGGGCGGGTGGATTGTTGTCTTCTATCGGACTCCATGTCGTTACGCCTCAGTTTCTATCTGACCAGACTGAGAGCAATCACGTGTTGACAGTAGACTTGCGTTAGCTCGGCCCATTCTCCACATGGCTGCACGGAGTAGGTCAGCTTTGGTGGCGGCTAGTGATAGAAGATTTCAAAGGTAAGTTCCTGAACAATTATGAGTGTAATATTACAGAAGATTGTACAGTATGAAATATACTGTGTCGTATTATCTTTCCGTATTAGCCTACAGGGACTACAACAGAGAATAGTACCATTGTAGGGATTCTATTTGGGTCGGAATTATTGAGCGGGTGGTATGAATTCTTGATAGTTACGTATCAACATTATAACGGGATGGATCCAATTGTAACTAACTGTAAGTTAACGTTACATTTTAACGGTTTCTTTCAATGGTCTTATGTGAAAACATATCTCGAGTAAAAGTGTTATTGTTTGAAAAATATTTAAGTATTATATCACACTTTCCTGAAGAAACATTTACATTAAAGGATATATAATTCATTTTTATAGGTAATACTGTAAAACTATAAATAACATCTTTAACATATTTAAATATGTAGTTAATTGTCATCAATGTTGTTTACAGTCTGCCAAGACTATACTTATATTTAAAGTGGGCTACTAGCAAGTATATTGGTTTCAGAAACCATATTATGTTGAAAATTCGATAAGTATAAGGAAACGAGTTAGCTAAAAACTGTACTACATTTGTTTGAATGACATACTTTGTGTAGAAGTATTATGTTCTAATGATAATTTAGGTTATAGGTTTATAAGAAATACGGTATCTACTAAACCCTGAATTTAGTAATAATCCTAAACTGTAAGGCTTTATTTCGTACCAAAATACTATCATATTTATAGGTAGGATAAACTTCAATTTAGAACGGAAGTAAAAAATTTCCTCCTGGAAGATCTTTTATCCTAACTAAACACAACTATAGGGTAGGATTTTGGTACGAAATAAAGCCTTACAAGCGAGCTTCCTTCAAAAATCATCGTATATATTAAGCTACATCAACTTATTAAAAGAAAAAACTAACCAGTTTCGAACTTTGATATGCTCGTCAAAGCTTTTACTAACATATTTATTTCATTTAACTAATCACACATTGATGAAGATCATATATTCAATCAAATTAATGAACGATGTTAAAATGCCACATTGCCTTGTATGGGTGTAAGGAAGAAAGAGATACCTGAAAGTTTCTTTCTCTCTCTTACAGAATCTTATGCAAACTACAGCTCAAAAATTTAATTCACAGATGTCCATCTAGTTATATTATAGATATTAAGGTGGATTATAGCCAAAAATAAAATTTAGTGAAATATATTTATATTTTAAGGAATTTTAATTTTAAAAATAATGTTGACAGCTTTGAAATAGTTGAGCATTGATAGTTTCATACCATTGTTGGTTCTATTAATTTTTCTAATGTTGGTTAAAAACGGTTAGTTTATTGTGGATGTGGAGCTTTTCAGCCCGCTTTTCATACCCGCACATATAGTAGATTGTCAAATCCATGTTATTTAATCAATTTGTTTAAAACTATTGGTGCTTTAACTAAGGGATCATATTGTTTTGCAGTGTAGAATAATATACACATATTTTGTTTACTTATAATATTTTATTTGAAAACTAGAAGCACCTTTTATATATAATCATAAGATCTCAAGGGACTTCTATAAGGTATTTTTAACCACAATATCTCCTAAACAACGCTCTCAAATGTATTTAAGCTGTTTATTTACAACTATCCAATGGGAATGGTTAAATGTTATAGTTCAATTCGTTTATTACGTTTTAAGTCAAATGAAGCCTTGATTTAAACTGTATTTAAGAACAGGTCTACATTTATTCAAGATTCCTGTTCGATCTTATTTCCACCTACCAGAACATAATATTATACTGTAGCCGCATGTCTTAAAAACAACATAAAAAACCCCTGCATTCTGTTCACAAATTCCATACTTGTACACCTGTAGCCCAATGTCTAGTGTACAACCAGGCGCACCGCACTTGCAATTGTAACATGTCTTTCTTGTTTTCCTAAAAACATCGTAACTAAGAAAACATGCATTGCAAACATCTATAATAATAAAAGGAAGTGTTTGTTTGTGTGTGTGTTAGTTTGTGTGCCATACCCAGCCAAATCTACGCCACGCAGAGCTCTGAAAATTTTATTGTAGGTGGACAGGAGGAGGTCCAAATGCACCTTGAAGCCGGATTTTTAAATTTTTAATTAGGTTTTTAATTAGGCTAATTTTAACAAATTTTTTGAATCAAAACTTTGAATCTGTAGATGGGTCACAGGCAACGCCGTGCGAGATTGCTATAATACATATACCAGACTTATTAAATTCATATAACTCTATGTGGCACTGTTTTTATTTATGATCTATTTGTTATTCAAACAGAGATAGTTTATTTGTAAAACACAATAAAATATTGTTTTCAAACATGCACATAAATGGTAGTATCAAGATTAGTAAGTTTTAACCAAGCCTTAATCCTGTTAACATTAAGGCTAGACTAAGGTTGTTTAAATTATTTCATATAAATCAACGCAAACAATCGTCTGAACACACATCCTACTTAATTTTGTTCCTAGTTTAATATTCACACATGTGCAGAGTTTAGAATATTGTCAACATCAAGGTAAAATGTAACTACACTTTTGTGTAAACACATCACGCATGAAACAATTAAAGTGCATACAAATTAAAAACACCATAGATTATGACTACAAGAATCAAAGTCGCATTAAAGTTTTCAAATAATAAATACATATATAAAAGGTTAAATAGGCTGTATTACTATTATTGGAAGTTAAAAATGCAACCACACAACCACAAGGGGTGGACAATGTTTGTCTCCTTCTGACACACATCTGTGCTTACGTGCGTCATTGTAGATAGACAATATTATGAATCCGACAAGCGCCTGGTTGTAGAATGGACATAATCACACAAATTATGTTATTATAGACATATTATTTAATTAATTAATTAATTAATTAATTAATTAATTAATTAAGTTAAAATACAACTCACTGCAGAAAGATCAGTCCATCCATTTTATAGCAGGGTTTTATTAAAATTTCCATTTTGTGAACAGTTGAACGAGTTGCTAATTGCAGAGAGATAAATATTGAATCAATGTAAAGTTTTACTCTCTAACAAACAGGCCACTTAGTGAATCAAAACACGTTTGTTTTAATGAAATTCGACACCTAGTAGTTTTGTCGGTAGCATAGGCCTAGTATGCCTATTGAGCTAAAGGTCCAGGCTTCATTTCCTGGCATGGCCGAAAGAAGTTTCATCGGTAGGATGTCGGTTTCCCCTTCCAGAATGACAAATTAACAGTCGGGGGACTGGGTGTTGTGTCCGTCTAGATTTAGGTTAGTTTATAAGTGGTGTGCTGATATAATCAGTTGGTTTATAAAGTGCACGTTGTGATGAAAGTGACGGTGTTGGCAGTCTGTCCCTGGTTGTGACGCAATGACGACTGACAAGGGAACAGCCACCACCAGTAACAATCCACTGGAACAGTTTGTACTGCTCGCCAAGTCTGCCAAAGGGGCAGCCGCAGTGGAACTGATAAAACAGGTCCTGGAAGCCCCGGGAGTCCATGTGTTTGGAGAGCTACTCGACATGCCCAATGTGCTTGAGGTATGTTTCATCACAGAACTGCTGTCCTTGTCCTGCACATTAAACCACTATTTTCTATCATTTACAATGCTCTATCAGGTCAAAGTCACCAGATCAGCCTTGCTCGCTCTCAACAGTCGTGTAACTCGCTTCTGTGGCTGCATGGTCTAAGGCGCTACTCTCGCAGTTGTCTAGACTGCCGATGACGGGGAGTATTGAGGGGTTTTTTCCACACTCCCTCCACACAAATGTGGGTACACTTCTTTTAAATTCAACCTTTCTTATCTGACTCATTAGCATGCTGAGTACATAGGTGTATAACCTGAACAGGTAGTAACACCCAATGCTAAGCTGTCACTTTTGAGAGATATCATTGCATATAACATTTAAAGTAAGGGTGCAAATGTAGGTACATTTATGTTTTGTTGGGTAGATAATTTGAAATGTATCCACATCCTACAACGTAACATAGCTCTCGACGTAAGCTAGTTCAGGACATAGCTTGTGTTTTAGTTGGAGAACGGCCCGCACAGCAACTACCTGCAGGTGTTGCATCTGTTTGCGTACGGCACGTACCGGCAGTACCTGGACAACAGAACACAACTACCAGAACTGTCCCCTGCCCAGAAGAAGAAACTGCAACATCTCACTATCGTGACGCTTGCGACCAAGACAAAGGTGAACGCTGGCTTCCATTTCTCAGGAACTAGAATGCAAACAGCTTTATTTGGAAATTGGCACCCGCACAAGCTGAAAAACTGATACTTTTTGGTTTTTTTTTTTACAAATTTTGACTTTTTTAAAAATATTTTGTTATCACTAGTGAAACATTTTCTTTTCAAAGAAATAAAACGGTTGGTATTTTGTTTATTGTATGATATAAAATAATAATGCTGATGATGATAATGATAATTTAATTATAGTATTTTTATCTATACACCGACCATGTATCTAAAGATAAAGATAAACCAGATATTTGGGCTGTAGGACTAACGCTCATCCACTGCCTTACCCAGGTCCATTCAGTGTTCACTTGTATTCATTGAGGCCAAGTCTCTTTGGATGCTTGGATGTATCTGGAATACCAACCTCACAAACAAAACCATGTGTGGATGGATCAATTAATGACTTGACTGTAAATATTATATGATCATATGTACATTAAAATTTTCATAGGGATATCCTTATCTGACAGAAAGAAAAGGTAACTAAATTTACTTTCATGTATCCATACATAAGGTCATGTGATATCACTTGTGATGAATATTATCAATACCTCTAAAATGTTAATAATATTGTTATTTTCCAAAAGGTTGTTCTTATCAGAATCTTATTGGACACACTAACTCGTATGTTGGCCAATCATGGTTCTTATAACATTCATACAGACTTGTCCGTAAATAAACAATATCTTGAACATGGTACGAACCTGGGTATCTGTCATAGTGTGTAGACCAGGGGTGTCAAACATATGGCCCGCGCCTAAATAAGAAGAGGAATGTGGACCGCAGTTAAAGACTTCGTCTGTGCCTGTGATGTATTTTGAGTTTGGGATTGTATTTTCCATTTTGCCTCGGTTTCTTGGAGCTCTTACCCCCACCCCTTAGCTTCATAGGACGCCTCTCCCCGCCCTCTGTTCAACTTGTTTAGGTTTATTTATTGTTAACACAGTGAGTTTAGGTGATTGTGGTACCTAAAGAAAAATTGAAATGGAGTGTAGAGTATTTAACTAAGCATGGGAACTTTCTTTCATATTTATTTATTGAAAGTACAGAGGCTGACTTGTTTGATATGTAATTGTGTTGTTTTGGTATGAAATGCAACTTGAATTTATTGATTTTCAATGTAATTATATTTTAAGGCACATTATGAAAGTGCCTCTACCAGAGCTTTACTCTAAGTATTTGGGTGATAAATATCCCACTATCAAAATGAACGCAGCTAAAACACGATCAATGTTCAGAAGTACATACATTTTTTTCCCTTTTAAAATTGAATAAATCCAAGTTAAGGAGTCAACTTACAGATGAACATTTACAAAACACAATGAGTATTGTTTCGAGTCAAAATATTTCTCCAGATTTTGATAATTTAGTAAGTGGGAAGATCCAAGATTTCCAACAAACAATAGATGTGGTAAATTACTATCCTGACCTTTTGTTTTAAATGAAAAATATTTGAATAGTGAACGAAGAGTATTATTACAGTACGGTATTTGTTATAACTATTTATTTTTTATTTTAGCAACTGTCTTTAATATTGTAAATTGACAATTTAAAAAGGTTTTTGTAATTTTCCATTTTGCCTCGGTTTCTTGGAGCTCTTACCCCCACCCCTTAGCTTCATAGGACGCCTCTCCCCGCCCTCTGTTCAACTTGTTTAGGTTTATTTATTGTTAACACAGTGAGTTTAGGTGATTGTGGTACCTAAAGAAAAATTGAAATGGAGTGTAGAGTATTTAACTAAGCATGGGAACTTTCTTTCATATTTATTTATTGAAAGTACAGAGGCTGACTTGTTTGATATGTAATTGTGTTGTTTTGGTATGAAATGCAACTTGAATTTATTGATTTTCAATGTAATTATATTTTAAGGCACATTATGAAAGTGCCTCTACCAGAGCTTTACTCTAAGTATTTGGGTGATAAATATCCCACTATCAAAATGAACGCAGCTAAAACACGATCAATGTTCAGAAGTACATACATTTTTTTCCCTTTTAAAATTGAATAAATCCAAGTTAAGGAGTCAACTTACAGATGAACATTTACAAAACACAATGAGTATTGTTTCGAGTCAAAATATTTCTCCAGATTTTGATAATTTAGTAAGTGGGAAGATCCAAGATTTCCAACAAACAATAGATGTGGTAAATTACTATCCTGACCTTTTGTTTTAAATGAAAAATATTTGAATAGTGAACGAAGAGTATTATTACAGTACGGTATTTGTTATAACTATTTATTTTTTATTTTAGCAACTGTCTTTAATATTGTAAATTGACAATTTAAAAAGGTTTTTGTTGGCATTAAAAGAAAATATGTCTGTAGAAATGAGTTTATCTCTACTTCATGAATGATAAGGGGTCTAGGGAGAAAAATGTAAGTTTTTTTAATTCAGTATAATCATTTAAAATGTATGTATAATATAGTAAAAATCCAATGTGTGGCCCGTGATGCCTCCTTAATGATATAACGCGGCATTAATACCTGTTTGAGCTTGACACCCCTGGTGTAGACTAAACCCGAGAGTCGGTACCTACTAAATTCTTGACATGTTTCAACAAGATTGACAGACTAAATAAAGTTTTCAAGATTCTTTTCTTGTTCCACCATGTACATATAACCTTGGCCCAACACTTTTCAATATTCATATATTAAGTCATATTTATTCTTAAAATTACATATAACAAGTATTTGGTATCAGTTTTGTTGTTTGATAATGAAGTGGTTTTTTACAGTGTATCCCATACACCGTTCTTCTAAAAGAGTTGGATATCAAACATGTCCGAGACTTGGAAGATCTTATTATCGAAGCAGTTTATTCTGGTGAGCTATTTCAATGATTTTTACCTAACGTCGCACACTAAGAATTGATTGCTATTCAACCAACCAGGGTTGTGGATTAAGTACGCCAAGCCTTCGACTCAGATTCCTCACTCTTTCATAAATGGCTAATAAAGCTTATATTAAATAGTAATAACAAATGTACTTCAATAAAATGCTCCAATACAGACAACTTCTTGGGAAGATTTTTTGACATTGAGGGTTTATATTTGAATACATTTGCTAATCTAAATTTTAAACTTTGGTCTTAAATAATAAAAAAAAAAGTTGCCTTTAAAATATTGTTATAATATTTAAAGTTTTTATTTTGAAGTGTGAGTTGATACATTTTTAGCGACTCCACAGCCCTGCGCCCAACGCCCGAGACCTACTGGTTCTAAGTAACAATCTCTTACATTCTCCACCATAACCTTTTATTGTCCTAAGCAAGGGTTGAACTATAAAAACCTCTGCCAGGGTGGACTTTAAATCACTCACTGCTGGAGCATCGTTGTGCTAAACCAAAGGTCCTGGGCTCAATTCCCGTGTTCAGGCGTCATTTTTAAATTTATTTGAATATGACTCAGTTACGGCTGATCTCCGTGGCTATCATTTATCTCCCATGCTTCGCCCCTGCTCAATTGTGTGGCGTTGTTTTGTACCATATCTAAATAGTGCTTGGTTCATATATTGGGGATTGGTAATTAGCTTGACTCTGACCTGGAAACATGTATGTCCCTCACCTTGTTTGTCCTGTTCCCCTAAGCTAGAATCGAGACATGGAAACATAAACAAGACTATACAGTGATCCTATTGAATGTGTTAAGATATTATCCACGGTAAACTGGACCAAAAGAACAGTCAGTTGGAGGTGGATAACGCCATTGGACGAGACATCCAGCCAGACGATATTGGGACCATAGTCACGACACTCCAGGAATGGTGCGATTCCTGTGAAGCTGTGCTGGTCTGCGTCGAGTCACAGATCATTCGCGCTAACGCTGAGAAGAACAGGAGACTCAAGCACAAAGAGACGATTGAACAGGAGGTGGGGGTTTCATGTATTCATAGTGCTGGGCTTATTAGCGTTCTGGAGCTTGACATGTATTTAGTGGAGATTAAAACAAGATAAGGGGCCAGTAATTAGTTGTTCTTAGCCAGGTTTTGGGTGATATTGATGTAAGCTGTAGATCTTTGGGGACTTAAGTTAACTGCTAATATTCTTTAATTAATGTATCATAGCTAAACTTTCTACTAACACACTTTTGTTTATTTAATGAGTGGTAAAATGTATGATTAGAAGTGCACTAATAAACATGATAGATATGGTTGTAGGAACTGAAGAACAAATAAAAGAGCTAACACTACAGTAACACACTTCACTGTTTCACTGCCATGCATTATTAATAGTCTTATCACTACTTTGTTAAGGGTTTTTTTGTGATTTACAACTCTTTATCATTTATACTTATTGCACTTTATTAAATACACAGAATATTAATATCTGCAGTTTGGAATGAAACATTATCTTATATTAGGATTCATGTTGTAATTCCTGCCGGTGTTTATGTTGACAAATTTGTTGTCTCCAGATTGTAAACATCAAGAAGACGCTGAAAACTCAGTCCCAGGACCACGATGAGGCGATGGCGACCGACTCCAGGGAAGCTATTGCTCAAGTGGGGGACAAAGGGAAGAAGACACTCAAGTCGAAAGGAATACGAGGCAGTAGCAAGTTCTGGCAGAAATAGTCAAACAAATGTTCCTGCTTCGGAAATACCAACCTTCTAGCAACTACTCATCTTAGTTTATCCAAGGACATAAGAAATGTTTCATTTTTAAATTGTAATCAAAGCTTTACATGAATCAATATTTTATGTTAATATTTATTGTAAAATATATTCTCAAGTGTGGTAACAGATCCTCACTAATTTGTGTTACTAGATAAGTTTATGAAAACGAGAATAACGGTATAAAGTGGTAGAAGGAAAGAGATAGCTTAGGACTCTATAGAAACAAAATGATTCCAATGTTATCCGATGACAGCCCCAGGTCACCTCATTACAACGCACCTCCTCCAAGTTCACACCTTATAACCGTCCTAAGGTAAACAAACTGTTACTGATTGTGAAAGGGTGTCAAATAAATATTATATACACCAAATAAAGGTGTTTCTTGCAACTAAGTTTATACTTATACATTTACATGTTCTCTAAGATTCACATCCAAGCTTTGTAATCAATAAATAAAACTATCCAGATTTTTATTTTAAAATGTCAAATAAAGCCATCTTTAATAAACTGCAATAAATTAATGGTAAAAATCACACTAAATGATGAATAAATGATGACAGGATTTTACTGCTTTGGGACCAAAGAAATTCAAAAAGTATGGTAAATTTAGTTTTAAATATAACTATTTATCTTGCATGTAAAGTTGAAATTAAATTTTACTACTTTAAAAGTTTTTGACAAGCTATAAATATGTTTTAATCGATATAATGGAGTGTCATTCATTGATTAATAAAAATTAACATTCGCCCCATGCTGCATGGTCTAAGCCATCACTCTCACGGCCTAAATAGGGTCCACTGAGGGTGGTTTATCCTCAATGGTTTCCCATTCTCCATCCACGAAATTGCTGGTACACTTCCTCTAGATTCAACCTTCCTCATCTCTAACTCATTAGTGCATCTGCATATAACCTGAACAGGTAGTAAGACACTGTGCTAAAAAACAAATTAAAAAATGCCAAGTGTTTAATGATTAATGATATCAACTGTTTTTTTCTCCCCACATATTGCTATTATTTCAGGTTAAATACCAAAAAACTGACCACGCTAACCTGCTAGCGGTGTTTAGGGTCGAACTGAAGGAAATGGGGCAAACCATTGAACATCTCCTCAATAGAGCTGAGTGGTATTGTGTCTGGGAACGACCCGTCCAGAGTCTGTCTCTCGTAAAGTTGGCTTGTGTTTGGAATGTGCTCCTGTAGCAATTATTTTATGTACCCACAAAGACCCGGACAAACCTGTACCCATCCGTGCTGGTATCCACAACCAGGACTTTCAAACCTGCTGCACCAACAGAATATTAAGAGCATTTCCCAAACCGTGCAGCAGTTCTTAACTCAGTGGGAACAGGCCCATCGATGTAAAAGTTATTAACTCAGTGGGAACAGGCCCACTGATGTAACAGTTCTCAACTCATTGGAAACAGGCTCACCGATGTAACAGTTCTAAACTCAGTGGGAACAGGCCCACTGATGTAACAGTTCTTAACTCGGTGGGAACAGGCTCACTGATGTAACAGTTCTCAGCTCACTGGGAACAGACTCACTGATGTAACAGTTCTCAACTCAGTGGGAACAGGCTCACTGATGTAACAGTTCTCAACTCATTGGGAACAGACTCACTGATGTAACAGTTCTCAACTCATTGGAAACAGGCTCACCGATGTAAGAGTTCTAAACTCAGTGGGAACAGGCTCAGCGATGTAACAGTTCTCAACTCAGTGGGAACAGGCTCACTGATGTAACAGTTCTCAACTCAGTG
>CABFWB010006273.1:0-35008 GCA_902151455.1 Timema bartmani
TTGCGGGATTCTAAATACCATATTAATCGTTTATTTATAATTTTTTCTAATATTTTGCATACACAACTAGTTAAGGCTATTGCTCTATAATTAGTTGGTTCCAATTTATCTTTACCACTTTTATGTATTGGTATAACGGTAGCTTGCCTCCACAGTGTTGGGAATTGACGAGATTCCCAAACACTATTGTATAAATCCAACAGATATGCCCATCCAGCAGCGGGTAACTGGCGCAACATATCGTAATGAATTTCGTCGGGGCCAGAAGCTGTGTTAACCGCCTGGGACAGAGCATACTTCAGTTCATCTAAAGTAAAGGGGGAGTTGTAATCCTCTCCTGGCTTTGACCAAAGTCAATAGAATTGCGTTCAATGTTGCGCTTATGCGCTGCAAACTCATTAGAGAAGCTTGCAGTGCTAGAAATAGCGGTGAACAACATAGAGCACAATACATTGACGACCTCCACAGGGGAGGAGACAAGCGTACCGTTTGACATAAGGGCAGGTATATTATTTATGGTATTTTTGCTACTACGTAATTTACGAATATTGTCCCAAACCTTAGTTGTGGGAGTGGAAATAGTAAGGTTAGAAATAAATTGTCTCCAAGACTCTCTTCTGCTTTCACGAATGATACAGCGAGCTTGAGCACGCAGAATCCGGAATGTTTCTAGATTATCCAAGGTGGGACACCGATGGAAGAGACGTAAGGCACTTCCACGGTCAGAAATAGCCATATTACACTCCTCGTTCCACCAGGGAACAGGACGGTGGCGCGGATTTGACGAGGATTTAGTGATGGATTCCCTCGCCGCCATGATGACCGTCGAAGAAAAATGGTCTATATTAACATCGACGTCAAGAGAAAGGGGTTGATCAAATACGGCGAGCTCGCTAAATTTATCCCAGTCACGTTTAAGAACCCAGTGTGGTGCCCGTGCTATACCGGGAGGATCTTGAAGTGGTGAAAGCAGAATGAGAAAGTGATCGCTGCCACATAGGTCCGAGTGAACCTCCCAATAAAAGTGAGCCGCGATTCCGGGGCTACATAGTGTAAGGTCGATGGCAGACCATTAAAGGTTGAAAAGTGTGTCTGGGTCCCAGTGTTCATTAACACCAGGTTTCCCAAGACAAGAATATCCCCTACCATCCTCCCACGTGCGTCTGTAAAATTAGACCGCCACACCAGGTTATGTGCGTTAAAGTCCCCCAAAATTATATAGGGGACGGGAAGTTGTATAAAGAGGGCCTCTAGGCAACTCTATGAAACACTTTCACCTGGTGTGAGGTAGATGCAGCATACGGTTACTTCCATAGGAAGAGAGACTCCGACAGCAATCATTTGGAGATCAGATATAATATTTATAGATTTATGATAAATATTGCTACTTGCAAGTATAGCCACACCTCAGCTAGCCCGATCAAAGAATGGCTTGTCGGTACGATATATATTGTACCGACGAAGCATCTGGTTGTCAGTTTGGCGGAAGTGGGTCTCCTGAAAACACAAGATGGGGGGGATGCAGGGAAGAAATTATTTGTTTAATTTCCTCTACACGAGCAAAGAAAGTCCCTACAATTCCATTGTAGTAGCGACATTATTTATTAATAAAAAGTTTAATTATCCTCGCAATTCATTACGGTATCTTTTAAAAATAAAAATTGATTGAGGCCCTTTTTAGACCCTCTTGCTTTTCCCAGTCTCTCCTGTACCTCCCGCTTCAGGAGAGGTTTTGATTTGTCCTGGATAGACAGGGTCGGTGAATCCTTGCTCGAAGGCTTTGTTAAGGCCTTCGGCGTTTTATTTAGGGTAGTTTTTTCGGAGGTCCCTCGCTTGTCCTTCCTCAAGGCATCAGTGGAAGTCGCCTTTGCGGCCTTACTTGTTCTGCCACTCATCCCAACCTACGGAGTCACAGAGGCGGGATTGAGCGGCTCGACAACGGCCGCACGTAGTTTTGGGCCCCGAGGTGTGCTCGGGGGTGTTCCCCGAGGTGGGCTCGGGGGAGGTCCCCAAAGAGGGCTCCTTGGTGGTACAGGTGGAGGAGACGACCTTTTTGGCAGTCTCGCCTCTTGTACAAATTTAAGCGCCACAGTATTTGGCACAGTAAAACTTGGGATGTCTCGGTCAGATACTAATGTGACCGGCCGCGTAGACGTTTTGGCAAGATTAACTGCGCTATGGCAGTTGGGACAGTTGATGTTTTTGCTGACAATCTGGCTATATGAGGTTTGGAATACCGTAGCCTGACTAGATAAGTATTCCTTGCGTGCCTGGACATATGAGATCTTCTTTTCGGATTGAATCTCCAGGATTTTTTTTCTCTACCTTCCATTTTATGTTCCCATATTACACAGATCTAATTTTTCACAAAGTCAAACAACAGCGTGGACCTAGTTGTGGTGCATCTGCAATTGAATTTGTTACATCAATTGTATTTGAGGAATATATTGATACACAAACGAGAACACATCTATCACATATGTTGAATTCCGGTAAGCTTCTTCCTTTTCCAACCCATAATATTTCAGCACCGAGACCTTTTACTGGCCAAGACGAGCTCAAATCAAATATTCCAAGAAATCCTGTTTGCCGAAAGATTCTTTCTGGTGAATGTCACAGTATATGACACGTTAGAAAAAGATAATAGCTATGTAAGCACAGCAACAAGTCCAGTAGTCAACCGTACACTATTAAATAAAAATATTGAAACCGTATCGCCCAAAACACAAGCATATGAAATAAACACTTCACAACAAACGTACATAAACAAAACCAAATTCATTATTCATTCTCCTTTCCAGAAAACATATCTGGACCCATAAAGCCTTCCTATATCTCTCTCCTAATGTTAAGCCGATAGGCAACAAAACTACGACGAATATGCCTAATAGCCTCACAACCAAACTAACCACAAATTACTTCAGTGCAAAAAATGTGAGGGGTTGTAAGCTGACTAACACAACCTACGAAAATAATACACAAGAACAAATTACAGACAAAGATAATTTAATATCACACCCCTTGGAGATAAATACCACCAATAGCTGTTACGATTTGGTCTCAAACCGGGAAGGCATGCCAAATACATCATCATTGGGTAACTTAACAGCATCAGAGCTAGGATTCAAGAGGACAGAAACATCGGGCCGCAGGAAAAAGTCTGGAGTTGTAGATTAAAACTTTATAGTCAAAACGTTTCTACGGAACTTGTACTGCCAAAAAGGTGCCGGCGAGTTGGAACAACGAACGTTAAAAAATAGGAATTACGCTTTTTACCTAATCAAAATAATAAAAAAGAGGTAAGGGCTGCAATTCAAAAACATTTAAAGAAAATCAAAGCCATATTCCACAAACTATACCCACCATGAAAAGTCAAAACCAAAGTTTTGATGCCATTTTAGGCTGCAAATCTCATTCTATAGTTAATGAAAATGACACGCTTGTCTTGAATAATGGGCTAAAAAATCAAATATCAATATCAAATAATCTTTATCCCAAACAGTAATGTAATGAAATAACACCACATTATAAATATTCAGAAACTATAGCACAGAAACAATACGAAAATGAAAATATTTCTCTTAATATTTTTGACGACCTTCAAAACACAGAAGCTGTCTTTGATATACATAAATTACCGTTAAAAACCCTGTTGGTTGTCTTCCAGAGATTCCGTTTAGTTCAATTGCAAAACCGGTAAAAATAGATCCAGACAAGACAACTTCATCAGATGTTTCTGTTACCCAAGTGACATTTTCAGATACTACAAACCTTGTTTCGAACACAGCATTGGCAAGATTTTCTATAATTAAAAGCTATTCTGTCCCTTATAGTTTAATTTTTGATAAAGATATACTTTCATGCCGCTTGCTAAGACAATATATTAGTGGAGAACTAAAAGATTTTGTGTTTATATATTGATTTTTGTGTTTCTGAGAGTACAGACAAAGAAATCTTAAAGGTGTTATTTATGCACGCTGTGCATGTAGCCATATTTCTTGTACAAAACAACAGTTCAGGATAGATGTTGAAAAGCAGGCTGAAACTGTAAATGTTACCATCTTTATCGCACCGAAAAATGTGAATTATTGCAAAGCCCCTATTACAAAATCAAGTCATACTAGCCCGCACCCTTCCAACAACCCTAATTATGAAGGGGAATTTACAATTTATATTAGTAATCTTAGTGATGCTGAGGAAATGCATAGACAAAAGATTCATGATGAGATAGAAAAAGAAATGCGTCTCGCGTTAAATAGCTACTGCATCTTGACCTTTAAACAAATACGTAAACAAGGTAAGGGAAATGTTATTGTTTATGCAAAATGCAAACATTCAAAATTCAATGCAGTGTGTAAACAGTTTCGTTTTTATATTAATGCTGATACGTCCCCTGCTCTAGTGCGAGTTCACAGTAATGGTCCGACAACGCAAAATCATGATCCAGATGAAAAGATATCCACGCAACTAAGAGGTGAAAAACGCAAAGTTGCTCAAGATAAACTGATGACACAGACACCCAAATCCTATTTCATAGAAAAAGTTAGGGAATCTGATGCAACTGCCATTTCAATGAGACACCTTCAAGACATAAAAGCACTCCCTGTTTTACAGAAAGCTCATTCAGAAGCTCTTTCACGATTCGATTTAGATGAAAATGATTTTATAGATCTACGCAAGCATTTTCTAGCTAAAAATTCTGACGATAAATATATTCAAAGTCCTTTTAGGTTTTATTTGTTTAGTAAGTCTCAATTAAATATAGTGAGTGAGCATTCATCAAATAACTTTTTGGCAATGTACCTGGACGCTACCTGCTCTATTGTAAAAACCCTAACGATGAGAACTGTAAGAGAGTGTTATACGCTTAGAGAGCTACATATTACCCATTATTGAGTGTGTTTTAAATTGACATGACATTTATAGTATTTCAAGGTTTCTCCTTTCCTTCCGTTAATTTATTAAAGAGAACAACAAAAAATGGCAATTTGTTAACCTAGTTGTCGTAGACTGGAGTTTGGCGCCGATTCTCTCCGTTATCGAAAGTTGGAATGGTATTAGTTTGTTAAACTATCTCAATATTTGTTTTCAAGTTGTCACAAATTCTTATACCAACAAACAAACCATCGGAAACTTGATTACAGTGCATAGTTGTTGTTGTCATTTCATGCTCATGATTTCAGTTTCGTTAAAGAGGCAGTGCGTTGCCAGTGTCAAAGCAAAAAAAAAAAAAAAGTTTTGAGGGAATTGGTGTATTGATTTTTAGTAAAACGTTGTCAAGTTTCACAGAGAGGTGTAGGCATTTTATTATTGTACTCATGTCATAGTATGTTACTCCATATGTGCTGGAAAGCTTCACATTTTTACTACCAACCAAGTGAATATTGAAGCCAGTACCTCAAAAAATTACAGTGGCGAAGATTTGGATAATGGACCTACTGGAACCGTGTACAAGGACAGCGTATTTTACAGGCACATTTCAAAAGTCCACTCGGAGGTTTTGAATATAATTAGTGTCAAAACAAGTGTTAGCCAGAATAAAAAATGAATACATGTGTTTAAGAGTTTGTTGATTATTTCTTACACAAGCTAGTACTGTTTACGCCACTCTGGACAGGTATTATGCTTAATGTTTCCGAAAGTAATAACATTAATAGAGTGAGCAACGCACATGTGGAAAATTGGTTTCGACAGGTCAAACATGATTTACTAATAAACCAAACTAATATAAAGCCGGGTAGATTTGTTAAAATCTTAAAAGATCGAATGGAAGGTGTTTGTAAAGCCATAAAGCACAACATACCAAATACATAAAAAAAAATAAGAGGAGGAAGGTAGAAGTTATTCACTCTAAAGTAAATGAAGAGGACCCACTTGTTGAGGAATCAAGGAAAAAAAGAACCGTACAGGAAACATACTTTGATCGTAAATTTCTTAAATCAGTAACCTCAGGGAAATATATAAATAAAATACCTTCCGTCCAGACCACGGAGAATATCTTGAAAAAAGTTTCAGAGCCTAAACCTGACACGCTACCATCGACCAATGTATTCCACGGTGAAGACCTGATAAGTGACATTTCTAGAGTCCCCGAAAATCGTGCGGATCAGTTTATTCTCAAAGACACAAACTTGGTTTTCCAAGAGCACAATTATTTTGCTTGGGATTCCTTGCCAATTGAAATAACCTCAGAGGAATTAACTGAGCCAGTACTTCCAATAACGTAATAAAGAAATACCCGCTACGTCCCAAGAACTTACTATGCCATTTCACTCTTAAGTAAGGTTTGGCTTTTGTTACCTTATAACCTGGATGGCACGCATTGGTGGGTAATTGACATAAATATAAGAAAAAGCAAACATATATTTTCAATTCCTTGTCATACCATGGTGAAGAAGACAGTAAAATGTTGGCCTTGTTTCTATATTTCTTAGCTGAAATAAATAAATTTGGTAAAGAACAAGTGGACATCAACGATTAGCAAGTACGTGAGGCATGAAATAGTACTAAACAATCAGATCTATACAATTGCGGTGTATATGCTATACATAATATGCCCTGCATTATAATGGACAATGCATGGAATACAGAATTAGATCCCAAATCCTTCCGCAAAATTATTCAAAATAGCATTTTTAGAGAATCTAAAGATGTGACAAATTTATGTTTATACTGTGGTGATGACAAAAAGAGAAGTTCTTCTAGTTGGTTCATGTTGGTCGCTGGATACACTACAAACCATGTTTACTCCACTTAGATAAATCTTACAATGAACTGAAACATGATACTTTTACTTTAATTTGTTATTTATGCGAAATGGCAAGCCATACTGGTTTTCATCCCGATAACTTGTAAGCCACAGCTCATAATACAAAATGACATACTGCACAATATAGTGAAGATATTTTATGAGTACGAGTATTTTTGGCACAGTAGAACAAACTTATTATTTGAGAGAGTTAATTTAAAATCATTAGTATTTATCAGGACTGTGCAGATCATATGTTCTGTTGATGCCCTAGTATTTTAATTTATAGTCTAAGTAGGAGTGTCCTTTAAATTGTCCTTTGTAAAAATTTTATCGTGTGTGTGCGTTGTGTATATACAGCAGCATTATTTATTTATTTCAAAGGTAATAAATATTAATTATATTGAAAATCAAGATAGCCTAGCCTATTTGTCGTCATTATTATTACTATATTTATTTTTAAACTAGACTGGGCATATATTTTAGCTCCTCGTCAACTATTTGTGAACGAGCACAGCTTATTAATTAGTGCAGGTATGTAAACCATAAATTTTATAGAAAGCCCACTTTTGGTCACCAACAATGATCGTAAGTAATTCAAATTTGGCATTCTGGAAATATGTCTTATTTGATTAGTAATTACAAAAGTAATCTGAATGTTTTTAATCACCGCGTTTTATAGCCTGTTAAGGCTATACGCATATATACCTCTAATGGAGTAGGGATGAGAAAGAAAGCATTTTAGAGGTTATCAAACCACATTTGCGTGGAAAAAGTGGGAAACCATTTAGGAAAATTCACCCTCAGTGGACCGAATCGGGATCCGAACCATAATCTTCCCCTCCTCAGCCTAACACTTTTCTGACGCCTTAGACCATGGTGCCACCGAGGGGGGGTCTAAACGTTATCAATAGTTTTCGTGATTACTTCATCATATTGTTACTATTATTATTATTATTATGGATGTTTATAGGCCCGTCGACACATTGAGGTTATTAGGGACTTAAAAATTATAAAGACACAGTAAAATCCCCATTGGGAAGAGTCAAAATAAATAGTCCACCTGTTAGAATAAGCAGGTATATCCAAATTAAAAGACAATATAAAATATTAAAAATGTGTATAAAAAATCTCAAAATGAGAGAATATCTATATGAGGCAATCCATGGCCGTGCTCAAATGGGCTATTAAAATTATATGACTGAACACCTGCTAAAAAAACCACAGGTGTATTATTCCATTAAAAAAGACAAAACAAAACTATTAAAACAATATGTAGGTTAAAAAGATAAGTTAACATGTTAAAATAATGATATGTTAAAAAGACAAAACATACATCATATTAAAGTATACTAAACTATTAAAAAGGTATCACCTGAATTTTATCTCATATTGAGTCACTTTACGAAAGTGACTCAAATGGCACTAAAAAGATTCGCTTAGCATATAAAATGGAGTAAACAAATAACTCCTTCCACAATGTCGAGTAATAAAAAGCGGTCACCCTTAAAATCAAGAGCCAGGCGGATAGGGACATATTTACGACACTCCACCAAAGTGTAGTACACACTAAAGCGAGCATCGCAAAATTCACACACTGGAGATGAATCCCCTCTTAATAAAAATCCGTGGGCTAGTAATGTATGCCCGACGCGAAGTCTCGTCACGATGACCTCCTCTCTTCTAGACTTTCGTATAGAGGAGGGCCATCGCGACACACCATCCCTTATGGACCTCAGCTTGTTCTAAGCAGAGGTTGAAACCCACTGCCCGTGCCATAACCCTTCAGGTCTAAAAACATGACACACTAACTTACCTCAGGAGGCAGGCGTACTGCCCCCTTGGCCGCCTGGACCGCTAATTCATTTTCTAAAAGACCTGCATGACAAAAAAATCCGGAAAAAGCCAAACAGGGTTCTTAATGAATCAATTTTAAAAATTGGATCATGTAGGATCTGTACGAGAGGATTCCAGGAGTACAGAGTGGACAGTGCCATCAGAGCACTCATGGAATCCGTATGGATGAGAACAGAAGGGTGACAATTTCGATAAAAAAAAGAATTAACAATTGCGTATAACTCCCCCGTAAAAACACTAGATTCACCAGATAAACCAAATTTAAAATTGTTTCCCTCCACAACAAAGGCGCATCCCACAGAGGCTCCATACATTGAACCATCTGTGTAGATGCACTGAAAGCCCTGAAAGTGAGTGGAGAAAAGCTCGTTAAAGGTCCTCTCATATATAATAGGCGGAGTGGTCGCTTTAGAGAACTTGGCAAGATCAAAATTGCATTGACGTAAGCGTATTTTCCGGTGAGAAGAGGTGGGGATAGTCTTTGGCAGGACTATCCCACACGTGTCGAAAACCTATAGAATCCGGATCTCAAACGAACTTGTACTACTCCATTTGGTTTCATAGAGGACATGCTTGGCTGGATGAAACACAGGACGGTAAGCAATATGCTTTGGCATGCAGTGTAGTACTCGGAACGTATAATGCCAGAAGCTAGGACCGCCAAAAAGAAAGAGGGGGCTCAACGGCGTTGGCACAGATGCTGACGACTGGACTGGTACGAAAAGCACCAGTAGCCAATCTTATGCCAGCATGATGGACACTAATTAGCATTTTAACGCCGAAGGTCTCGCTGATCCATAAACAAAACTGCCGTAGTCTAGTTTCGATCTTACCAAGGCCCTATACAGGCGCATCAAGGTTTCCCTATCAACACCCCAGGACCGACCGCCAACCACTTTGAGCAGGTTGAGTGCTTTTATACACCTCGCTTTCAGGTCTTTGATGTGGGGGATCCAAGTTAATTTAAAATACAAATAAAAGTCCAAGGAACTTTACGGTCTCCGAGCCAGATAAAACAACGTTCATTAAAATATTGGCGGGATGTCTGTATTCCGCGTAATCCATGGAAGTGGACGACCGTCGTCTTGGCTGCGGAAAAGAGAAAGCCCACAACCATAGATTGTTTATAACGAGTTGTATCTGCCGTTAATCCCTGTGAAGACTCGATGAACTGCAATAAATTGCGTAGTCATCCACAAAAAGGTATGAACGGACAGGTGAGCGCACGTAGTTCACAAAGCCGTTTATTGCGATGGCAAACCACGTACAGCTTAAAATACTATCATGAGGCCAATTCTCTTGAATAAAATCCTCGGATAAGGTATTATTTAACCTTACCCGGAAGTGTCTGAAATATATATAAAAATCGGGAGGTTCCCTCGAAACCCACAATTAAAAAGAGTCTTTTAAATGCCTTATCGCCTGGTGGCGTCGTACGCCTTCTCCAAATCAAAGAAGACAGCCAATAGGTGCTGTTTATGGAGGAAGGCGTCACGAAATGCTGTCTCAAGGCGAACAAGGTGATCGACCGCGGATCGATTATAGCGGAAACCACACTGCATATCAGATAGTAGATTACAGGATTCTAAATACCATATAAACCTTTTATTAATAAGTTACTCTAATATTATTTTCGTACACAACTAGTTAGGGCTATGTATCTATAGCTAGTTGGTTTTAATGTATCTTTGCCACTCTTATGAATAAGAATAACGGTCGTTTGTCTTCATAGTGATGGAAACTAATGATATTCCCAAACACTATTGTAAAGGTCCAAAAGAAATACCTGTCCGGCAGATAGCAGATAGCGCAACATCTCATGATGAATGTCGTCTGGACCGGAAGCTGTACTGCCCGCCTGGGACAGGGCAGATATCAGTTCCTTTATAGAAAAGGAAGTGTTATAATGAAGCTCCCCCCGATTTTGACCAAAATCAATATTATGACGCTCGATGTTCCGCTTATGGACCGCGAACTCGTTAGAGTGTCTACCAGTGGTAGAGATTGCGGCGAACATCGAATCTAATACATTGACGACCTCCACAGGGGAGGAGAAGAAAATTGTTAGACATTGGGGCAGGTATATTATTATTAATGGAAAATGTTTGCTACTACGTAAGTTACGAATATCATCCCAAACATTATTTGTGAGCCCCCCTGCGGGACGGGGTTTAAAATTGTCCAGCAGTAACCGCTGCTTGTCGTAAGAGGCGACTAAAAGGGAAGGCTTCTGTGTAGGACGTACCTCGTGCAGGAAAAACCTATCCTATAACTTTCCTTTAACCTCCTTTTTTCTTCCTTCCCTTTCACACTTTTTTCATTCTTCTCCCTTCACTTTCCCTCTCCTTACTTTTTTTCTTCCTTCCCCTACCGTTCAATCCTGCACAGAGACTATTGGACCCACCGTTGACGACCTTGGCAGCGAACACGGCATTCCTTGGACGATTATTGGATACCACTGCTTTGAGCTCCTGAGTGAAAGTGCGCCGGTTGTAATATCTTAGTAGAAGAGCCTAGGGATGACAATAACCGGGTACCCTACCTTGAGAAAAGACCGGTTGCGTTAATGAAGGCCCGGACGTAAAATTGGCACTTTCCTGCACACACTTGCTGCGACGACCTCTCTCCTGGCGCTGCCCCATGCGAAGGTTGTCATGTCTAGCGTCATGTGGGGTTTCCCGCCAGGAGGGTTAATAGGGCCTCATGTGGTAGAACCAACTTGGATCACCCTGGGTCTACGATCCGAGTATTGTGCAGGTTGTCCCCAAAAAAAAGGCATGGACACCTCCATTGTCGTCGCTTGCACCGTACTGCCAAACTCCGCTGGCAACTCACTGCCCGGCCCCTCACAGGGCCGTATTAATGACAAGAGGCGGAAACGTGTAAGGCCGTCCAGCCCTTTAATTGAAAAAGTCCAGGAAGTGGTGAGGCCCCAGCCCCGCTTCCTGGTAATGTCTCGAGTAGAGGAGAACGAAAGTCTAAAGCGAGTAAGCCCATTTATCCTCGAAAGAGTAATAAATGGCGCAGCACAGTCTGACGTATCAATAAGAAAATTGCGTGATGGCACGATTATTATACAAACAATGACTGTCATTCAGTCGTCAAAACCAATGGCAATATCGGAAATACCGTTGAGCAATACGTCTCATATACCGGTGAAGGTGGAGTCTCACAGGTTCCTCAATGTTTGCAAGGGAGTGGTCACTTGCTATGACCTCGACTGCGAGAGCATTGAGGATATCTGTGAGGAACTTTCCCCTCAGCACGTCACCAAATTGTACCGCATTGTAACCAAAAAGAACGCACAAGGGAAAAAACTGACACCTATATCCTTACTTTTGCAACACTTACCCTTCCAAAGGAGGTTCGAGCAGGTTTCCACTTGCTCAGGGTCCGGCCGTATGTCCCTAACCCCCGGCCCGGTTTTCAGTGCCAGGAATTTGGGCATACGAAGCTGCGATGTCGTGGCAAGCCAACCTGTGCGGATTGCGGAGAAGAGGCTCACGAAACACCATGTGAGTCTCCTAAGTACTGCGTCAACTGCAAGGGTCCGCATTCTGCCTGGTTTCGGGTCTGTCCGAAATGGAAGGTAAAGAAAAAAGTCCTGGAGATACAAACTGAAAAGAAGATATCATATGCCCAGGCACGTAAGGAATACGCATCTAGTCAGGCTCCAGTATTTCAAACCTCAGAATATCAACTGCCCCAACTGTCATTGCGCAGTTAATCTTGCGAAGACGTCTACGCGACCTTTCCCATTGGTCTCTACTAGAGACATTCTTAATGATAACGCGCCAACTAAGGTGGCACGTAAATTTCTTGTAGAGGCGAAACCTAAAAATAGGTCATCTCCCCCACGTGTACCGCCGAGGATCCCTCCTCGGGGAACACACCCGACCCAACCTCGGGGACCTCACCCAACCACACCTCGGGGACCTACCCCGAGCCCACCTCGGGGACCTACCCCGAGCCCACCTCGGGGAAATCCCCCAAGCCCACCTCGGGGAACTCCCCCGAGCCCTCCTAGGGGAACATCCCCGAGCCAGCCTCGAGGACCTCCCCCGAGCCCTCCTCGGGGCTCACCCCCGAATCCCGCTCGGGAAACAAAATAACTTGTGGCCGTTGTTGGTTCGCCCGCTCTGGTCTCTGGGTCACCCGAGGTTAGAGTGGGTGGCAGAACGGGTGAAGCCGCAAAGGCGAATCCTGCTGGTACCTCGAGGAAGGCCCAGCGAGGTATCGCCGACATTAATACTAAAAATAAGCGTCGAAGGCTGTAATAAAGCCTTCGCGAACAGAATCAACGCCCAAGGATCTTCTGGAAAAACAGAAGCCTCTCTTGAAACGAGAGGTCCAGGAGAGACTTGGCAAGAACAGAGGACCTAAAAAAGTCCTTAACAAATTTTTTTAAGTGCCATGGATTGCGTGGATGAATAAATTTATATTTATACTTAATGTCGCTACTACAATGGAATTGTAGGGGTTTTTATGCTCGTGTAGACGAAATTAAATTACTAATTTCTTCCCTGCATCCTTCCATCTTGTGTTTGCAGGAGCCCCATTTCCGCCCAACTGACAACCCGACGCTTCGTGGGTACGTTGTATATCGTACTGACAAGCCATTCTTAGATCGGGCTAGCGGAGGTGTGGCTATACTCGCACGAAGCAATGTATACCATAAAAATATTAATATAGTTCCTGATCTCCAAGTGATCGCTGTCCGAATCTCCCTTGTTATGGAAGTGACAGTATGCTGCATCTACCTCCATCCAGGTGAACGCGTTTCAAAGAGGAGTCTAGAAGCCCTCTTTATAAAACTTCCCGCCCCCTATATCATTTTGGGGGATTTTAACGCGCATAACCTGGTGTGGGGGTCTAATTTTACAGACGCTCGTGGGAGGTTGGTAGAGGAAATTCTTATCTCGAGAAACCTGGTGTTAATGAACACCGGGACCCAGACACAATTCTCCACCTTCAATGGTGTATCCTCTGCCATCGACCTAACTTGATGTAGCCCCGGGATCGCTGCTCACTTCCTTTGGGAGGTTCACTCGGACCTATGTAGCAGCGATCATGTTCCCATTCTGCTTTCCCCACTTCAAGATCTTCCAAGTACACAACGGGTACCCCAATGGGTGATTAAACGTGCTGACTGGGATAAATTACGCGAGCTTGCCTTATTTTATAAACCCCATTATCTTGACGTTGATATTAAGGCTGGGTATTTTACTTTGACGGTCATCGCGGCAGGCGAGGGCTTCCATCTCTAAATTCACGCCAAATCCGCGCCACTGTCCAGTTTCCTGGTGGACCGAGGAGTGTTGGTTGCTATTTATGACTGTCGAAGGACCCTACGTCTCTTCCATCGACGTCCTACTTTGGAGAATCTGGAGTCTTTCCGGATTCTACGTGTTTGAGCTCGCCGTGTCATTCGTGAAAGCAGAAGAGAGTCTTGGAGACAGTTTATTTCTACCCTTACTATTTCCACTCCCACAACTAAGGTTTGGGACAATATTCGCAAATTACGTAGTAGCAAAAATACCATTAATAATATACCTGCCCTCATGTCAAATGGTTCGCTTGTCTCCTCCCGTGTGGAGGTCATCAATGTATTAGGCTCTATGTTCACCGCTATTTCTAGCTCTGCAAGCTACCCTAATGATTTTGCAGTGCACAAGCTGAACATAGAGCGCCATTCTATAGACTTTGGTCAGAGCCGGGGGAGGACTATAACTCCCCCTTTACTGTAGATGAACTGACGTATGCTTTGTCCGAGGCGGGTAGCACAGCTTCTGGCCCCGACGACCTTCCCTACGATATGTTGCGCCAGTTACCCCCTGCTGGACGGGCATATCTGTTGGACCTCTACAATAGTGTTTGGGGATCTCATCAATTCCCATCACTATGGAGGCAAGCAACAGTTATACCAATACATAGACCGATAGCCTTAGCTAGTTGTGTATGCAAAATATTGGAAAAATGATAAATAAACAACTAGTATGGTATTTAGTATCCCGCAATCTGCTATCAAATATTCAATGTGGTTTTTGCCGTAATCAGTCAACGGTCGATCATCTCGTGCGTATCAAGACTGCTGTTCGTGACGCCTTTCTCCACAAACAGCATCTTTTGGCAGATTTCTTTGATTTGGAGAAGCCGTACGATACCACATGGCGGTACGGCATTTTAAAAACCCTCCCTGTTTTTATAGCTAATTTTATATCAGATAGACCCGCCTCGGTGGCGTAGTTGGCTAACGCGCTAGTCATGCCGACCCCGACTGCCGAGGACGGGGAGATCGAGGTTCGAATCTCGGTCGGGTGAACTGAGGGTGGTTTTTCCTAAATGGTTTTCCACGCCAATGCGGGTTCACTTCCTCTAAATTCAACCTTCCCAATTCCTAATCCATTAGAGTAATTAGTACTTAAGCGTATAACCCGAACGTTTAGTAAGACGCGGTGCTAAATATTATTATATCAGATAGACACTTCCGGGTAAGGTTAAACAACACCTTATCCGATGATTTTATTCAAGAAAATGGAGTGCCTCAGGGCAGTATTCTGAGCTGTACGTTGTTCGCCAACGCAATATATGGCATTATGGACAACGTGCGCCTACCTGTCCGTTCATGCCTTTTAGTGGATGACTACGCAATTTATCGCAGTTCATCTAGTCTCCACAGAGCTAAACGGCTGATACAACTCTCTATGAAAAGTCTTTGGTCGTGGGAATCACGTAATGGCTTTAGCTTCTCTGCAGCCAAAACGACGGTAGTCCACTTCCACAGACTACGCGGAATACAACCAGCCCCCAGTATTTTAACGAACCACGTTGTTTTACCAGTCTCAGAAAATGTTAGGTTCCTGGGACTTTTATTTGATTTTAAAATAACTTGGATCCCCTACATCAAAGTCCTGAAAGCGAGGTGTATATAGCGCTCAACCTGCTCAAAGTGGTTAGCGGTCGGTCCTAGGGTGCTGATAGGAAAACTTTAATGCGCCTGTATAGGGCCTTGGTAAGATCTAAACTAGACTATGGTAGTTTCGTTTATGGATCAGCGAGACCCTCGGCGTTAAAGATGCTGGATAGTGTCCACCATGCTGGCATACGACTGGCTACATGGTGCTTTTCGTACCAGTCCAGTCATCAGCATCTGTGCCGATGCCGGTGAGCTCCCTCTTCATTACCGGCGGTCCGGTCTTCTGGCATCTTACGTGTCGAAACTACACTGTTTGCCAGAGCATGTTCCCTACCGTCATGTGTTTTATCCCGCTAACCGTGTCTTGTATGAAACCAAATGGCGTAGTACAAGGCCGGTTGGGATCAGGATGCTATCGGTTTTCGACACGTGTAGGATAGTCCTGCCAAAGGCTATTCCCACATCCCCAGGTCGAGTTTCTCCCTGGGAGATACGCCTACCTCAATGCCATTTTGATCTTGCCATGTTCACTAAAGCCACAACCCCGCCGATTGTATATGAGAGGACCTTTAACGAGCTCCTCTCCACTCGCTTTCAGGGCTTTTAGCGCTTCTACACAGATGGTTCCAAGTTTGGAGCCTCCGTGGGATGCGCATTTGTTGTGGAGGGAAACAATTTTAAATTTGGTTTACCTAGTGTATACAGTGTGATTACGGCTGATATAAACGCAATTTTTAAATCTCTGTGTTTTTTTATCATGTCACCGTTCTGTTCTCATCTGCGCGGATTCCATGAGTGCTATGCTGTCATTGTCCAATCTGTACTCCTGGAATCCACTCGTGCAGATGATACAAGAACAAATTTTAAAAATTGATTTATTAAACACCCAGCTCGCCTTCTGCTGGATTCCTGGTTATGCCGGTCTTTCAGGAAATGAACTTGCGGACCAGGATGCCAAGGAGGCGGTTCATCTCTCTCCTGAGGCGAGTTTGGGTGTCATGGTTTTAGACCTGAAGGGTTGTGTTCTGCGTGGGGTCTCACGCACCTGGCACGAGCAGTGGGCTTCAACCCCTCCTCAGAACAAGCTGCGTTCCATAAGGGACGGCGTGTCGCAGTGGCCCTCTTCTATACGAAAGTCTAGAAGAGAGGAGGTCATTGTGAAAAGGCTCCGCGTCGAACACACATCATTGACTTATGATTTTTTTTATTGAGAGGGGATCCACCTCCAGTGTGTGAGTTTTGCAATGCTTTCCTTAGTAGTACCATATTTTTGTGGAGTTTCGTAAATACGCCCCTATCTGCCTGGCTCTTGATTTTATAGGTGACCTACGTTTTTTACTACATGATAGCGCGGATGGAGTTATTTGTTTACTTCGTTTTATACGCCAGGCGGATCTTTTTAATGCCATCTTAGTCACTTTTATAAAGAGGCTCATTTGAATTTTTTCTCATATTGAGAGTCTTTTTAACATTTTTAGTGTACTTTAATATATTGTTTTGTCTTCTTAACACGTCTTGTAATATGCTAAAACATGTCTGTTTTGTCTTTTTATCATTTTATATTTTAATATGTTTGTTTTGTCATTTTAACAAACCTATTATATTTTAAAATGTTTGTTTTGTCTTTTTATTGGAGTGATACACCTGTGGTTTTTTTTAAAGAAGGTGTTTTACTCAATTTGTAATATGAATCCATTTGAGCACTTCCATGGCGTGTCTCAAATGAGTACTCTCTCATATGAGACTATTGTTTTTATATTCGTATTTGTACATTGTGTTTTCACCTTTTTAGAAAGACAGGTGAATAAGATTACTCTATCCTATGGAGATTTTATTATGTATTCATATTATGATACGGCCCTAATACCTTATTGTGTCGATGGGCCTCTAAATACTAATAATAATAATAACTTATAATATTAATATTATTTTATACATAAATATTTACTATTTTAACGTAAAAATAATTATCTTATATGTTGATGCATCAATCCGATTCAGAGCCGAAAAAAGTCCTTTAATGGGGCCTGTGGCACTAGGGGTTGGGGAAGGTTATATTACCGTAATCTCTGCAGACATCTGATGTGCAGGAGACATCCTACAATGGTCCCATGCATCTGAAATAAACATAACTTTGTATTATAATCTTTTAACATAAATGATTGCTATGAATAATCATACAGTAACTACCTATTAAGTTTCATAGTCATTTTAACAATAATAGTTATGGTCCTGCCAGTACTCGAACCCGGGACACCCAGATTAGTAGCTAGGCATTCTACCAACTGAGCCAAGGTGTTATACAATAATATTTAAACAAGGAAATCACCTAATTTAATATAATACTTTCCGTTTAGCATTTATTAAACAAAAAACTAATAATCCCTAATTTTGTTCATGGAAAGCCTCCTCCAATTTAGCACATTTTCAAATTTCGAAAATTTTTTGCATGGGGCTATTTTGTTTTTGTTTGACTTTTAAAAGCTAATTATTCTTTCTTATAAATGGGGTCTTACATTGGCCCGCAATTACCAACCATTTGCGATCAATTTCTCTAGGTAGATACCAAGGGCCATCAGATCCGCGGATGTCTGCAGAAGCTCATAGCTCATGCTCATAGCTTAGTTTAATATTTTAAAATGCAAGCTATACTGAATATCAAACAGATTATCTGCGTGACATAATAGTAAGATAAACATAATCTCCAGTGAGAAATTTAGCAGCGTTAGCTCGTCCAGAAGGCGTCGCCGGCCCTCAGCACCCTGACCGGTTTAGGCAGCCGACCGAGAAGTAGCCTTTTACGGTGAACCAATGTACCGCGGTCGGGACGCTGTTCTCGGAGGGGTTCGGGCCTTATTCCGGTCTTTTCGTTTTTTACGGTGACAGGAGCCGGCTAATGTCAGAGCGAAAAAAGTTCCTCTGGGGTCCTCCTTTTGCACTTTCTAGACGGAGAGGTGTGGTGCCGAGGCCGTCAAAATCGGCTATTTTGGGAAAACGACATTTTACTCGACATAGGCCTGTTTCGGGTACTATAGGAGGGTAGCTCGTCTCGAATGACTAAAATATCATTTTGATGGGCTGTGTTGGCTAAAATCGGAATTTGACGGAATATGCAACCGCAGGGGTGGCGTCCGCTACCTTGTTCCATAGGTTTCGGGCGTAAAAGAACGTTGGCTGGAGATTTAAACCGTATAACGAGGGTAACCTCGCATTGACGAAGGCTATGAAAAATCGGGACCCGGTTACCCTGCGCCTAGCGCAGTCATAAAGAAACTGACCGGGTTACTACCGAGGGCGACCTCACATTGCCGGAGGCTATGAAACCGTAAAAAAAACCTGGTCGCCTAGCGAGGTTACGACGATCGTCGGCGATCCGGTCCACTGAGGAGACCCTCTCTTGCCGGAGATTATGAAACCGAAACCCAAGAAACCAGCTCCGGCCTGAGAATACGAACCACGACGAGGCGCTCCCCGGAGAATACGGAACCAAAACCGGCTCTCACCGGAGATTATGGAACCGAGACCGACTCGCGCTGGAGAATACAAAACCGATCCCCGAGGAGAGCCTCTCTTGCCGGAGATTATGAAGTTGAAACCCGACAAACCAGCTCCGCCCGTAGAATATGAGCCCCGACGAGAGGCTCTTACCGGAGGATACGAACTATATATACACGTCCGCCCTATGCGACGTATCCGAAGATCCCGGCCAGGGGCCGCCTTACCCGCCCGTTCGGTGGCAGGCCGGGACGGAGAGAGTACGGAATTTCCCTTTCTAGAATTCAGGCTGGCCGCCTTACCCGCCTGTTCGACGGCCGGCCGAGGAGCGACCCCACGTGGTGAGCGGGGTCAGAGACGGGATGTATTAGGGCGCCGCGTAGAGCGGAGCCCGGCTATAGTGAAACACGGAACAAGTACCGGTCGCCGGAATCTCGGCGGCCGGCGGGAGGGGCGCGAACGAGCAGCGGGGTTAACCGATAATACTTGAAGGTAGAGGTACTCCCCGCGCTTCGATCCTGTACGATATCGGACGGAAAGCTGAGATTTCCTCTGTCCCTATCTAGCTGGACTCGCGCTCGAGATGCCACACGGTGTGGACGTGTTAGAGAAAAGCTCCGTGAAATTAATCTAGGAAAATGGTAAAAAAAGCCGATGGAATAAAAATTTTGTAGACAACTTTTGCGGGATCCAAGTTCGGTTGTGCGAAATAAAATTGGATCGGGTTCAACCCCAGCTCGAGGCGTGGCAATTTCCCGCGGTTTGTGTAGCCGCCTGGAGGGCCAGGGGATATAAACAAGGTAAGAAAAATCCGCGGAAAAATTAGGGACATTTTGTCTATAAAATTAAAAAAATCGGAATAAAACTCTAGGAGATATGAAGAAAAGTGTGAATAATTAATTTGTTGGGGACGCTTACGGTGCACGATAGATGTAAGTTGAGTGCAAACTCAGTGCAACTTCAGTGCAAAGGCGACACGTGGAGATCTGTTTCTTGGATCTAGTAATTGTGCGACGCTGTAAGTACACCTTAAGTGCAAGTTAAGTACAACTGGTGCGTGCTGAGTGCGAGGGAGGTACGTGGCAACCCCCCCTCTCCCCCCTTTNTGAGTGCGAGGGAGGTACGTGGCAACCCCCCCTCTCCCCCCTTTTTTTTTTCGCAGTGCTCTTATGTGTGAAATTTTGGGGTATTTCTGAGATATTTTTTGTGCTTGTTAAATTGGGCTGTCAAATCTGAAGGAGAGTGCTCAAATTAAAAAAAATAGTGAAATTGTGCGGGGAATTTTGGGGGACTTCGAAGGGATGAAGGAGAGGATTTACTAAAAAATCTAACGAGGGAAGGAGGACAAGAAGAAAATGAAGGAAAGGAGAAAAACGGCTGGTCAAATGAGGAGCACAGAGGAACTGAAGAGCAAAGGAAATAGACAAATCAACAATGGATTAAAGGAAGGGAACGAACTGGAGAAGAAAGAGAAGAGGAATGGGAAGAAGGGGAAACAAAGACTGGAGAAAACAACAAAAACAGGAGGGGTGGATATGGAGAGTGGAGAGGAAGCAGGAACAAACAAAATAGACAGAAAGTCTGAGGTAAGCCTCTTCCCAAAAGACGGGGATATGACAAAGACTAAAGAAGGGAATGAAACTAATAAGGAAAAGAGACCTGACGAAAATGGAAAGGGAAGAAGAGATAAGAGCCCTGGGAAGGAGGAGGAAAATGGAGATATAAGGAAAGAGAGGGGGAAGAGGACAGAAATTAGAGATCTGAGAGTGGAAGTAACAAGAGCGGAAATTGAAAGGGCCAACATAGAAAAAGAATGGCCAGTGCTCGGAGAAAGAGAAGGAAGAAAAACGTGCGGTAACAAGGAGGGAAACACGGACATGAAGAGAATAAAGGAAATAAAGGAGAAAGGAGGCGAAAGAGAAAAAAGTAGAGGTAGGGATGAGGAAACATCATCAGAAGAAGAAAGTGAAACAGTACCAAGTGACTGGGATAGGACAAAGAAGAATAAAGGACGAATAAGCTCGGACACGGAAGAAGAAGCCACACCCCCTAGGAAATCAAGAAGGGAATCCCTGGGAGATGAATTTGAGACGAAAATAAAAAGGGCGGATGAAGAAAAAGATCTGAGAGAAAGATATATACTCTACCAGAGACTACTGGAAGAGGTAACAGGCTGTCAGATTAAAAATCACAAGTTCTCGGGGACAGGACAAAGAAAAGTAAAGGAGCTCTTGAGCAGAATGCAAAAAATAGTGTTCGAATTAATGGATGAGAACCTTAGAATGGAAGGCCAGGTAAAAGAAAGAAGGGAAATAGCGGAAATGATGAAAAAAGAAATAGGAAGGAAAGATGAGAGAAATAAGGAAATAGAAGGGGAGATTCAAGATATAGAGACTTACGCGACAAAACTAAAACAGGCAACAAAGGAAATACCAAAGACGAGTGCAGGCAATACAACGAGTACAAGACAGCACATAATAGTAGTCAAATGGAGACAAGACCCAGAGAGGGCAGAGATATAGAACGAGAAATAAAAGAACTAATAAAGCCAAGGGAGTTGGGGGTAAATATAAAGAGACTCCAAAAAATAAAAGACGGGATACTAATGGAGACCGAAAATGCTGAACAAAAGGAAAAGATAATGAGCTTAGAAAAGAATAGAGAGTTTGAGGAACTCATAATCACGGAACCAGGGGAAAAAGCCCCTATGATCATGATATATGATCTAGGGAAAGAAAAAGAAGAAGAAGAAACCAAAGAAGAGATATACCAGAGGAACATGGGAGGGAGTCAGATAAGCTTAGAGGAATTTCACAAGGAATTCACATGTGTCCATAAATATGAGGCAAAAGGGGATGCAAACAGCTGCCACTGGGTGATTAAATGCAGCCCCAGGGTGAGAAATTGGATGAGAAAAAAGGAAAGGATATACTATGACTGGAGAAGTTGCAAACTAAAGGACTATGTGCAAATAGTAAGATGTTTTAGATGCCAAGGATATGGACATATCCAGAAGCATTGTAGCCAAAAACTTGCATGCCTAAGATGTGGAGAAGAGCACATGATTAGAGACTGCAAAACAAGAAGAGAGGAAAGCACCTGCATTAACTGCAGAAGGGCAAAAAGGGATGCTAGACATGATATAGCGGACAAACAATGCCCGTCTTATAGAAGAGCGTGGGAGGAAGCAGGAAGGAATGTAGACTATGGGTATTAAAATAGCACAAATAAACGCAGGTATACTCCATTCACGGTAGGAATTTCTCTCTGAAAGGTCTTTTTTCCTACCAATATCCTACTATATAATAGCTTTCTGGTGGGGAAAAAGGCCTTTCAGAAAACAATTCCTACGGTGAACAGACTTTAGATCCATCTTGGCTATGAAGGAAATTGGTGAGATGATGAGTAAGGAGGATCTGGACCTGATGTGCATACAGGAACCAGGGAATAGGGATGGAAAGACAACTGAAATACAAGGATGCAAAATGTTATACACAACCGGAAGCAGAGGGGAGACATGGAGTGCAATAGCGGCACACAAGGAAGGATGCATGCTGATGCCACACCTGTCGGACAAAAGCAGAACGGTGGTGAGACTTGAAAAAGAGAACATAGGAAAAACAATTGTTATTAATTGCTACTTTAACCATAACGAGGAAATAAAAGGACATTTAGATAGACTAGAGAGTACGATAAGAAAGCTCAGAGGAGAAAAGATTGTAATATGTGGAGATGTTAACGCGAAATCAAGAATGTGGCACAACAGACTAACTGATACAAGAGGGGAAAAAGTAGAGGAACTAATACTAACAAACAACTTGGAAATAAAGAATACTGAGAATCAGGCAATGACTTTCTGCAACACAAGGGGGCAGGAAACTAATATAGATGTAACACTGGCGACTGAGAATATAAGCCAGAAAATAAAGAACTGGAGAATTATCATAGAAGAGATCACATCTGATCACAGAGCAATAAGATTTGAGATAGACATAAAGGACAGACAGGAACAGAACCACAGGGATAAAAAGAATAAAATAAAACTAAGATATGACCCAAGCAAGTATGATTGGGACGAATTCGAGAGATTAATAAAGGAGAAAATGGGAGAAATCAATGATGAGGGTAAAGATGTGGATGAAATGGCGGAAAATCTGGAAAAGAGTATAAGGCAAGTTTGCGACACATTGCCCAAAATAGGGAACCACCAAGGGAGGGAGAAATGGTGGACACCAGAATTGAAAAGAATGAAAACAGAGAAGAACAGACTGAGTAGAGAATGGATGAGAAGCAAAAGAAGGAACGGAGAACAAGAGGAAACCAGGGCCAGAAGACTAAGATTCATAACTGCGAGAACGGCGTACGTAAACAAGGTACGACAGGAGAAAAGAAAGAAATGGGAAGAACTGCTGGACAGAGAAACAGACAACCCATGGGGAAAGGTTTACAAAATTGTGGCAGGAAAATTCAAAGCAAACACCGTACTGAACTCATTAAGAAAGGAAAATGGTGAAATCACAAAAAGCATCGAGGAGACGGTGGGAGTCATGCTGAATGCTGTAATTCCAGATGATGATGAGGGAATAGACGAAGAGTGCCACTCAGAAACAAGAAGACAAGCAATAAGGGAAAGCCACGGGGAAAACACGGGCGAATTCACGACGGAGGAACTGGAAAAGGCGGCCAGGAGCCTCAAAAATAAGAGAGCCCCAGGAGCTGATGGAATTGGGGCAGAAATAGTTAAGAAAGTTGTCAAATACTGCAATAAAAGAGTTCTAAACGTGATGAATAAAATGCTAAGAAGTGGGAAATTCCCTAGGATATGGAAGATAGGAGTACTTAAAATCTTCATAAAGGGGCAGGATAAGGATCCAATGAATACTAAGTCGTATCGACCAATAACTTTACTGCCGGTAATGGGAAAACTAGGGGAAAAGTTAATAGGGAAAAGATTGGCGGAGTACTTAACAGCAACCAACTATATGAGCGAAAAGCAGTACGGATTTGTCAAAGGTAAGAGCACCACAGAAGCACTGATGAGGATGAAGAGGATTGTACAAACGGCGGATACCAAATACGTAATGGGAATGTTCCTAGACATAAGCGGAGCCTTCGATAATGCCTGGTGGCCAAAGGTATTACAGACACTAAGAGGGGCAGATTGTCCCAATAATATATGGAGAACGATCAGAAACTATTTCGAGGAGAGGCTGGTGACACTGGAAATGGAAGGAATAAAGAAAGGAAAGATACCAACGAAGGGGTGCCCCCAGGGCTCGGTGCTGGGGCCACTCCTGTGGAACGTACAAATGAACGGGCTATTAAGACAGGATCTATGTAGGAGGGGAAAGATGATAGCATACGCTGATGATGTACTAATTCTGATAATGGGGAATAGCAGGGATGAGTTAGAATGGAGGGCGAAGAGAGCTGTAACAAAAGTGGAAAAATGGAGCAAGGAGAATAAACTAGGCTTCTCCTCGAATAAATCCGTGATCATGATGCTAAAGGGAGAACTAAAAAGGAAACCAATTATATATATGGACGGAGAAATGTTAAGAGTAGAAAAACACGCGAGATATTTGGGAGTATGGATAACATCTGGAATGAGATTTGAAAGACACATAAAAGAAACTGGAGAGAAAGTGGTGAAGGCCTTTATGGCACTAAAGAGGGTCGCTAGGGCAAACAGGGGTATGAGCTGTGAGGCCCTAAGGAAGATATATATTGGGATAATAGAGTGTGTACTGACATACGGATGCGAAATATGGGGTAAGACAGCCTTGAAAGGAAAAAGAAGGACATACCTGAGAAGTGCACAGAGGAAGATACTATTGGCAGTAATCAAAGGATACCGAACAATATCGCACGAAGCCTGCCAAGTAATAGCGGGAATAATACCAGTGGACAAAATAATAAAAGAAAGGATGAAAATATGGGAAGATAGAGAGAATGGCATAAGAAGAGAAGAAAGAAAAAAAGGAGAAGGGAAGAGACAATAAAGGAATGGCAAGGAGAATGGAGGGAAACGACAAAAGAAAGAGAAACGTATCAGTACTATCCAGACATCAAAGAAAGGATGAGGAGAGTGAGGTATGTGGAAATCACTACTCTACACAATTCATAAGCGGACATGGAGACTTTAAAAGCAAGCTTCAAGGATTTGGACAGCTCCAGGAAGGAAGATGTAACCACTTCCAGGAATTGGAGACAGCTGACCATGTGCTATTGGAATGCCCCAACTATGAAGACTTAAGAAGGGAACTGAGGACAAACATGTGGGAGAGCGGGTTAGATTGGAATAAAGAGACCATGACCAGGAAATTCGGAGAAATGGTAAAGATGATGACGAATATGGGAAAGAGGAAGGAAGATGAAAACAAGACAGTAGCCTACCTGGAAATGGAATAAGGAGAGGAGAAGGAATCAGAAATCGGGTAAAGAAGGCGATACACCGGTATCGGGGTGGATACCTCCACGTGGTCCTCGCTGGGCAACGTAGGGGCTGCGGGGCACCTGGGAGAGAGATCTCCCAGGGGTCAGGCAGCCCCTGCGGCTAAACTCCACCTCCCCCAAGTGGTGAACACCCACTGCAGGGGGTCCTTCTACTCCTTCAAACAGGGGAAATCGTTTGAGGGGGGTTTTCCCGAGCTCGTCAGTACTTGGAGGTGGTTTCACCTGAAAAAGTCTAGGACTTAAATAGGTGCAAGCTAGCAAAGTGCCAAAACAGACGGCGAGATCAAAAGGATATACTGTCCCAATCTAGCACCGGGGGGGGGGAGGTGTACCCCTACGCGGCGCGTCCCCGGGTGGTGGATAGGGGAATGCTCAACGCCGGGGGAGGTGCGGAGGCTTGCCACTGCATCGATCCCGGCGTGGGGTACCGGCGAAATCAAATAGTCGGCGCGAACCAAACACGGGTTGGCCCCGACTGCGGCGCGCTGGGAGTGCTGACCCACCTAGCCTGTAAGTTTCCGCAGGCAGGTGGGGAGGCTGCTGTGAGCAAGCTCTGCCGAGGCGTTAGCCGTGGATAGGGGCCGGTGACCGGCCACTTCGGGCCCTGACCAGGGAGTGAGAAATGGGTGCAGGGGTCGGACCCTGCACTGCCACGAGCGAGCCCGGTTCGTCCGAGAGTACCGGAACCGGCAAACGAAGGCTGGGCCCCGGGGAACTGGGGTAGGGTTGATAACCCAAGGGTATACCCGTTCTCAGCTATTTCGGCCCGCTCCTTTACTCACGATGCACCGGCTTAAATAAAGAAAGAAAAATGAACACAAATAAAGGAAACATTAGTAGTGAAAGAGAAGACAGATTGGAGAGTGGAAAAAGGGAGAAAAGGAATGGAAAAAAGGCGAAGCGAAGGAATGAGGCAACCTTGGCAAAGGGAGGATATGAAACAAACAGCGATGAAGAACTGGATACAGAAATAAAAGGGAGAAAGAGTGTGGGGAACTTACCCCCAAAAGGAGAGATTAAGAAAATTATAAAGGAAAGCATGGGTCAAAGAGGATCTAATGCGGAAGATGAGATAAGAAGTGGGAAAGAAAAAGATAAAGCAAAAGGCCTGGAAATAAGGCCACTTAGGGTTGAAATCAAAAGAACAGAAGTGGATAAGAAGAAACTGGAAGGAGAGAAAGGGCAGACAGCGGGAGAACATCCAAGGCGAAAAGTCGAAGGTGAGAAAGCGGCAAACGGAAATAAAATGGAACTAGATAAAACAGAACAGGGAAGGCAGGATACAAATAAAGGAACAAAGGAGTCTCCCAGAGACCTAGAAACAAGTGAAGAAGGAGACACGGGAATGAGCTCGGATGAAGAAAGGGCAGGTAATGGGGAACAACTGAAATCCCACCATGGAGAAGGAGAAGAATCGAAGGAAAGTGAGGAAGACTCCCCACCGAGAAGACCAAGAAGGGAGTCATTGGGCGAAGAATTTGATGGAAAACTAAGGGAAATAGAAGAAGAAGAGGACAATAGGGCGAGGTACATAGCATACGAGAAACTTCTAGAGGGCACAACGAGTGTACAGGTCAAAAATCATAGATTCTCGGCTACCGGACAGAGAAAGGTTAAAGAAATACTGAGAAGGATGAGGAATATGGTATTTGAAATAATGGACAACAATCTGAGAATGGAGGGACAAGTAAAAGAAAGAGAACAGATAGCGAAAATAATAGAAAGTGGGATAGAAAGAGGAAAACAAAAAGAAACTGAGACACAAAGACTGGTGAGAGGGGAAGAGACATATGCAAATATGGTCAAGAAAACAAAGGAAGGGATACCCAAGCTGAGCTCGGGCCTAAGGATAAAACCACAACCTAATGTGGTAATGATTAAGGCTAGAGAGGAACCAAAAGAGGGCAAAGAAATAGAGCAAACGGTAAGAGGCCTAATCAAACCTAAAGAATTAGGGGTGAATATAAATAGAATAAGGAGAATAAAAGAGGGAATAGTCATAGAGACGGAAAACGAGGAACAAAAGAAGAAGATACTGAACTTGGAGTGTGATAAGAGATTCGAAGGACTGAAAATAGAAGAAACAGGCAGGAAGGAACCTGTAGTTATGATATATGATATAGAAATCGGAAGGGAAGAAGAAGAAATAAAAGAGGAAATATACCAAAGAAACATGGGTGGCAGTGAAATGACGTTGGAGGAGTTCCTCAAGGAATTTAGATGTGAACACAAATATAAAGCGAAAGGAGACACGAACATCAACCACTGGGTGGTGAGGTGCAGTACAGGTGTGAGAAACTGGCTAAGAAAGAAGGGAAGAGTGTATATAGGTTGGAGAAGCTGTAGAATTAAAGACTACATTCAAACTGCAAGATGCTACAATTGCCAAGGACACGGGCACGTGCAGAAATGCTGCACGCAGAAACAGAGCTGTGTAAGATGTGGAGGGGAACACCAAGTGAGAGAATGTCAACGAAAAAAAGAGGAAAGCACCTGCATAAACTGCCACAGGGCCAACAAAGATGATAGGCACGACGTGACAGATAAAAGATGCCCTATGTACAAAAGAGCATGGGAAGAGGCCAGCAAAAAGATCGACTATGGGGTATAGGATTGCACAAATTAACGCAGGAAGATCTATTCTAGCAATGAAGGAAATCGGAGAAAAGATAAGGAAGGAAATGATAGATATAGTGTGCATACAAGAGCCAAGCCATAGGGAAGGGAGGATCACGAGGATACAGGGGTGCCAGGTAATGTACAAAAAGGGAGAAAGGGGGGAAATATGGAGTGGAATAGCTGTCAGGAAAGAGGGAGCAATGCTGATGTCTCACCTATCAAATGGCAGCAGAACAGTCATAAAATATGGGCGAGAAGAAACGGAGAGATTAATAGTTATAAACTGCTATTTTAATCATAATGAAGAAATACAAGAACACATAAATGGCTTGTAAAATGCACTAAGAATGGTAAGGAATGAAAAGGTAATAATATGCACAGATGTAAATGCTAAATCAAGACTATGGTTCAGTGGACAAACAGATACAAGGGGAGAAAGAGTAGAGGAAATGATAGCGGCCAACAACTTGGAAGTAATAAACAGAGAAAGCGAGAATAAAACCTTCTGCAACACAAGGGGGCAGGAATCAAATATAGACGAGACTTTTGCTACGGGAAACATATATAGAAAAATTAGTCAATGGAGAGTGCTGGTGGAGGAGGTGACATCAGATCATAGATTTATAAGGTTCGAAGTGGACAAGAATAATATAGGAAGAGGAAATGAAGAAGAAAGAGAAAGAGAAAAATATAACCCAAAGCTATACGACTGGGTGGAGTTCGAGACAAAAATAAACAGAATATGGGAGGCTACACGGGTAGAAGAGGAGAACGAAGAAGGTGGAGAAGTAGAAGAGATGGCAAGAACACTGGAAAGAGTAGTAAAAGAGGTGTGCAATAGTATGCCAAAAACCAGAGTCACACAAAGGGGCGAAAGATGGTGGACCCCAGAACTAACGGTAATGAAAAAGGAGAAAAATAGACTGGCTAGGATGTGGATAAGAGAAAAACATAGAAGAAATGAGGATACCGGGGAAACAAGAGCAGCAAGACTGAGATTCGTTACAGCAAGAACGGAATATGTGAACAAAGTGAGACAGGAAAAGAAAAAGAAGTGGGAAGAACTGTTAGAAGAAGAAGTGAGTAGCCCCTGGGATAGAGTGTACAAAATAGTGATGGGGAAACTAAAGGAAAGAACAATGCTGAATGCACTTAGAAAGGGAGATGGGGAATACACAAAAGACATTGAGGAAACAGTAGAAGTGATGCTAAATACGCTACTCCCGGATGATAATGAGAGAGAAGAAATAAGACACAGAGAAATAAGAATACAAGCAGAACGGGACAGTCAGGGGGAAAACACGCAAGAATTTACAATAGAAGAGCTGAGAAAGGCGGCAAGAAGCCTGAAGAACAGGAAAGCACCAGGGGCAGATGAGATAGGACCAGAAATAATAAAGAAAGTAGTGAAATTCTGTGGTGACAAAGTGCTTAAGATAATGAATAAAATGCTAAATAGCGGGAAATTTCCAAATATATGGAAGGTGGGCCTACTAAAGGTATTCCTAAAGAATCCAGAAAAGGATAGAACAAACTTGAAATCATATAGGCCGGTAACACTGCTACCGGTAATAGGGAAACTGGCGGAGAAACTGATAGGGAAGAGAATAAACGAATATCTGAGGCAGACTAACTACCTGAGCCAGGAGCAATACGGGTTCATAGGAGGGAAGAGCACGACAGACGCTCTGATGAAGTTAAGAGGAACGGTCCAAGAAGTAACGACAACATACGTAATGGGAATGTTCCTGGACATTAGCGGGGCATTCGACAACGCGTGGTGGCCACGGATAATCAACACTCTAATAGAGGCGGGATGCCCGAACAATCTATGTAAGGTGGTAAAGGACTATTTCAAGGAAAGAAAAGTGATACTAGAAATGGAGGGCGTAAAAAGAGAGAAGACACCGACGAAAGGATGCCCACAGGGGTCGGTTCTCGGCCCTCTCCTGTGGAACATCCAAATGGACGGACTCTTGAAGATGGATATTGGAAGAGGAGGAAAAATGCTAGCCTACGCGGACGACATCTTAATACTGATAATGGCAGATAATAGAGCTGAACTGGAAAGAAGAGCGGGAAAGGCTATAAGGAGGGTAGAAAGATGGAGTAAGGAAAATAAATTACATTTCTCCCCGAGGAAATCGGTGAATATTATGATGAAAGGAAAATTGAGAAGAAAACCGCTAGTATATATGAATAATGAAATCATAAGATTTGAAGATCATGTGAAATATCTCGGGGTCACAATTTCGCCAGGCCTCAGGTTTAAGAAGCACATAAAGGAAGTCTGAGAAAGGGTAATAGGAGCCTTTATGGCAATAAAGAGGGTTGCGAGAGCAAACAGGGGCCTATACTGTGAGGCACTCAGAAAAATATACGTGGGAATCGTGGAAAGCGTAATAACTTACGGATGTGAATTCTGGGGCAGGACTGCACTAAAGGGAAAAAGAAAAGGGTACCTCAGAAATGCACAAAGAAGAATTCTCCTGGCGGTAATAAAAGGATATAGAACGATATCGAATGAGGCATGCCAGATAATAGCAGGAGCTATACCAGTGAATAGACTGATTGAGGAAAAGATCAAGATGTGGGAAGATAAGATAACAGGAATGGGGAAGAGGGAAAGCAAGAAAAGAAGAAGAGAGGAGACGCTAGAAAAATGGCAAGAGGAATGGGAAGGAGCGAACAAAGGGAGAGAGACTTTCCAGTACTATCCAAATGTGATTGAGAGAATGAAGAGGAGAAACAGGGTAGGAAATCATTACTCCACACAATACATCAGTGGGCACGGAGACTTCAAAGCAAAACTGAGAAGATTTGGGCTGAAACAGGAAAGTAAATGCGATCATTGCGAAGAAGAGGAAACAGCCACACACGTATTAATGTAATGCATAAACTATGAGGAACAAAGAAGAGAACTAAGACAAAAACTGGAGGAACAGGGACAGAGATGGAGGAAAGAAGTTATGATGAGGAACTTCGAGGAAATGGTGGCACTGATGACGATGATTGGGAAGAAGAAAGAAGAAGAAAACAGAATGGTGGCCATAATGGAAAGAAACGAAAGAGGGGTAAATCAAGAGAAAGAAGAACAATAGAAGAAATAGAGACAGCAGGAGGCGATAGTAGAATACACATATATACAGCAATGAATACAAGAATGAGAAATCTAGGCTACCGGATACGGAAACTGCCAGGGGAGAAAGCTCGGACTCGGAAGGGTCTGAGAATGAACTCCAAAAGCTACAGAGGAGAGAGAAAAGGAAAATAGAGAAAGGAGAGGTGAGATATTCGATGACACCAGAACAGAGAGCGGCAAGGAAGGAACTGGAAAAGGCGCTGGAAGAGGACGAAGATGTAGTCATTGAGAAGGAAGATGAAGACGAGAGTAAGAAGAAGGAGGAAGAGGGTAAATCTGAGGAGAAGAAAGAGGAGTCGAAGAGTCTCTCGAGGAAATGGGCTGAGAAATTGAACGCGTTCTGCGACGCCCTCACCCAGGAGAAGAAAACACCTGTGAATTAAATCTTGAGGACGAGGGAACTCGCACTTCAGATGCTGATTGAAATGTCAAAGCTGAAGGGAAGGGTTATCGAGCTGGATAAAGAAAATAAGTGACTACGAGAGGAAGAGAAGAAGAATTGGGTAGAAGAGGTGGCGGGGATGCAGCGACCTACCTTCGCCCAGATGGTGGCGGCGGGGCCTTCAGCGGGTGCGGCAACATCAGGAAGTTCAAAGGTCGGCTCGACGTTCCGGATTGCCCCGGCCCAGAGGATTAAGGCTCCAGCCCAGGTGAGCAAGGTGTTCATCTCATCGAGTGGAGGGGAGGACGCCAAGGTCATCCAAGAAAGGTAATGGACACATTAAATCCGATGAAAGACGGGATTCGCATCCGGTCCATTCGGCCGGCAGGGAAATCAATAGTGATCGAGACAGAGACAGATAAGGATACAGACAAGATAAGAAAGGGGGTCGAAGCACTTGAGGGAATCAAGTGTGAGGCACCCAGACTTAAGAGAGCACTGATCACGATATATGACGTGCCTGTTGAAATGAAGGAGGAGGAGCTGAAAGAGGAAATCTTTTCGCAAAATTTGGAGGGACAAATTATGGAGGATTTTATTAAGGGATTTGAACCACGAATTAAGACAGGGAAAAGGGAGAGGAGGGTGACGAACCACGTTGTGGAGGTCACCCCGCAAGTCAGGAAATTGTTGGTTGGGGATAGGGTATACATTCGGTTTACCAGTGTATCAGTAAAAGATTTCCTAGTAGTTACTAGGTGTAACAAGTGTAGGGATTTGGGACACAGAGCAAAATTCTGTACCAAAAAGGAATCCGTATGTGGAGACTGTGGAAAAGAGGGACATATGATTAAGGACTGTAAAGAAAAGGTGAAGAAATGTATACCTTGTAGTAGTAGAGGCAAGGACAATTGCAAACATCCGAATAACAGAGAATGCCCTACTTACCAGCTCCTCCTGGACAGGCAGATCCAAGATACGCAATATGACTAACGACCTTAAGGAGTTAGTTGAGGTACTGCAAAGGATACTGGACAGACTAAATAATGGTGATGACTTGAGTAAACTTGAATTGGAATCCGGAGGTAAGGGAGGAAGTATGGGTGGTAGGAAAAACTCTCCGTCTAGGACAAGAAGGAATAGGGAGAGGGCAGAGAGGTACAGAAGGGGAGTTAAGGATAGAGGCAAGAAAAGAGGGTGAGCAGAGGGGTGAGGCGCTGGAGGGGTTAAAGATAGAGGGAGTAAGGGAAAATAGTATAGTGGGAAAAGATGTGGGAATAAGTGGTGAGGGCATAACAGATGGGAATGTTAGGGCCATTCAGGTCAAACCAAAGCACAAAGAGAGGGAAAAAGGGGTTGAGGAAAGGAAGGATAGTATTAAGGGAGAAGGGGCGAAGGAGCTCTCTGCTGGAGAGAGGCTAAAAGAGAAAAGAGACAAATGGAACATTCAAAGAATGAAATTTTGGATAAAGGGTCCGGTTGAGTTTAAAGGGAAGTCGGAACACAAAGAAGGAGTGACTCAGGTAAGTGGGAATATAAGTGAGGGGAATGAAACAAAAGTTGAATCTGAAGAGCGGGTTGAAGCAATTGTGGAACAAGAGAACACAAATGGCAGGACCTTATCGGTGGGGCCAGGTAAGATCTATAGTAACATCGAAGAGACCCTCCAACTCTCTAGATTGGAGGAACATCAAAACCTAAATCTGGCGTTGAGACACATCGTGAGAACTGGTTACGAGAAGGGATCTTCTATTGCTTTTCCAACGCCTGAGGCACTAGATAGGATACAGCTGAGAGCTATAAACCTTCCGACGGAACCTAAACCACTACTGGATAAAGTTAAAAGAGTTTTTGAGAGGAGAAATGAGGTTTTAAAAATTGAGGAGTTGTATGAACATTTTGTCAAGGCTAACGGCCGTATAGCGTTTGACCCGAAGGAAATATGGCCGAAGTGTTATGTGTTTACTCACAATCCCTGATGGGAGATGGAGGCGGTAGCATAAAGGTTGGGCAGATGAACGTTATGCGGAGCGCGGCCGTTATGGACGAGATCAAGGTAGTGGGGGAGGAGTTGGGATTGGACATTATATGTCTCCAGGAGCCCTATATGACGAGGGGTGGATACATCGTGGGAGCGCAGTTACCACCTACTGCGAGACTGGTGTATGGAGGGGAGAGGTCAATGAGTCTAATTGCCATATTGAATAGGGATATCACAGTTACGAGAGTAGATCAGTTCTGCCATGATAGGGTCACGTGCGTAGAAATAAGAGCAGCCGCAGTAAAGTTCATCCTCGTCAACATGTATTTCCAGTATAGAGAGGAAATAGAGCCGTATTTAGAACAACTGGACGCCATAGCAGCGACATTTAGAGAGAAGCCCTTAGTGGTGGTGGCGGATGCGAATGCAAGATCACCTCTGTGGTTTAGCGATGATCTGAAGAGAACAGATGGGAAAATAGGTGGCTTCAGAGCCTATAAGAGAGGTGAAAAACTAGTAGAGACTATTGGGGAAAACCAACTAGAGGTGATGAACGTATTCGGGAACCCGCCCACATATGTTGGAGCCACAGGGGCTAAATCAAATATAGATGTAACCCTGTGTAATCAGGAGGCTGCAGCGATGATAAGAGACTGGAAAGTACTGGACAGGATGACAGTAAGTGACCATAACCTGATCACATTTGAGGTTAAAGGAGGAGGGGAGGTGATAAATAGGAACATAAGAGTAAGGTATAATATGGGGAGGGCAAACTGGGAGAAGCTAAGACAAGAATTGACCATTCCGGAGAGAATTGAAAGAGGAGGGAACGTAAATGTGAAAGCTAAACAGCTCACGAGGGCCATACAGAGTGCCATGAGAGTTGCCATCCCGGTAAGTAAAGAAGGGACTAACCAGGGTAATAGGTTCTGGAGCGACAGACTTGGAAGGCTTCGAGGAGCGTCCAGGAAAGAAAGACACAGATACCAGTGGGCGGTAGACCCTTTTAGTAGACACGAGCTACTGGAAAGCTACAGGAATAAGAGAGAAGAGTACATCACTGCCTTAGAAATTGCGAAGAAGGAAGGCTGGGAGCGTTATGTACAGGAAGAGCTTAGGAACAATGCCTGGAGGATACCTTTCCAAATAGCAACCGGGAAGGTGAGGCCCCCAGCCATGATCTCAACGCTTAGTAAGCCAGAAGGGGGGATGACGGAAGGGTGGGAGGAGTCTGATAGACTTCTGGTAAATACCTTGCTTCCGGATGATGACGGACTTGACAATGCGGAGCAGGCGAGGATAAGGAGGGAGATGTTAGAGCCACACAATAACGAAGCAAAGACAGATCCAGTAACACAGGCCGAGATTATCAGGATCATAGCCGGGATGAAAAGGAAAAAAGCGCCTGGACC